>MU181961.1:146544-158910 GCA_016904865.1 Pissodes strobi
TTATCTGATTCAACTATGTTGAATCGACCCGGGTAAGTTATACTACAACCCCATAAAAATATATCCATTGGTGTGAAATCGGAGCTATTGGGAGTCGAGTTAAGTGCTCTGTTACGGCTAATCTACTCGTTGTAACGCTTATTAAAATATACTACCACTTCTCGAACTACATGAGAGGTAGAGCGCCATCCTGCTGCCAAATAATATTATTGTAGATTTGCAAAGGCAATCCCTCCAGGAGGTCCTCAATATCAAAAAAGTGTAAGTACCTTTGGCAGGCTAAAGAGGCACAATAAAATAGCGGTCCAATAATTTGATTTGCTAACATCCCATTAAGTGAGCTCCTACCCTGAAACTTTATTATTTCATATTTATGAGGGTTAGGTGCTGCCCAGAAATGTGTATTTCTCCGGTCGTATAACCCTGAGATTTACTTGTATAAGTTGTTGTCCTCGTCTTGCTCTCTCATCGGCATCGAGCAACAAATCGGAAACAAAGTTCTTTTTGTTCTTGTGTTAGATACTGAACGGGTAGGATGCGGTATGGTTTGATGCCAACGGACCATGCCTTACTTCTCGTATATCGCCTGCAGAATAGAACACATCGGATTTATCGTAAAATATTGGACAATGGCTCGATTTCTTATATTTTGTCTTCTTATACTTCTTTGCCTATCTTTCAATGTTTTGTTTGAAGAAATTATATAAGAGGCCTATTTCAGTTAGTCCAGGTGGAGTCAATGCCTAATACTCGTTGGGTAATCATGTCCCTATTTTGCTTATTTTTCTATGTGCAACTCTGTCTTATGAGCTAAAACCGACGCAGAGCGATATGCAATATTTTGGCGTATAATTCTGCCGTCCAAAGGAAGAACGCAGTAAGTTGAAAAACCTAGTTTTGCGAAAAACGAAAAGAAAAACGGTTTTTGTTTTAATTTTTTTAGATATAATTATTTTGACGGTTTTTTGTGTTAGATATTAAGGAACTAATAAAAAAAATAAGTTTTGCACACGTTTTGACAGTTTTTGACTATTTTAATTTATTTTATTTCCAATAATGCGTTTTACTTCACTTTACTTCAAATTTAAAGCGCGGTTAAGTACTCACTCCCTGACTGAAATGCAGTACGTCTGTCTTAATACCGTTTTGTGCTTGGTTTTTCATAAAATGACAAAAAACTAGCTAATGCTGTAAAAAGTAAGAATGTTCAATAATTTGTTTCGTCAGAAGGAACACTTCGGGTTTCTGTAGTTTTTTAGAATTCAAACTCCTTTAAAATTATAGTTTTCTGTAAGTATAATTAAAGATGTTTTCCCTCTTTTTACCATAACCGTGGGAAAATTATTACGGTTTTTTTTTTTATTTCGGACTGAGCCGATCAAAAAAATGTTGAATCGTTATTTCTGACTTTAATCTTCCCACATATATTTTTTTATTTCATGAAGAGTTCCACTTGGATGTGAAAGCTGTCCGTGCTAATTATGATGTTTTCTGCATTAATATGCTGCCAATTGATAATAAAAATTTAGTAAGACATAAGTGCCCAATTATTATTTAAAGCATCTCTGTTGCTTAAAATGAATTGATAGAATGAACTTATCAAATCTTATTTTTTGCTTCCCGCCACTGCTTCGTGCCAAATGACAGCTATAGATTTTAATTGATTTTGTTTGGCCCCAACAGGAACAAAATACTCTTTTTTATAGGGTTGTCTTGAAAGTTTGACTTTTTCATTATGCTTGCTGTAAAATGTACGCACTAAGCATTTCAAATCTATATTTTCTTTGGAATGTTGATGTTTCTCAAATACTACACATGACTCGCATTCCTCATACCCTAATTTTGTGAAGGGAATGTTACTTACGCTCTTTTATATTCAATCTATATTTTTTGTATCTACATGAAATCGTTGGATACTTCTGTAAAAAGTCTTTGTGGATTATGGATTTGTTACTATCACTTGGCAAATATTTACTGTTCGGGGATGCTCTCTTTTGGAATAGGACATTGACGGGTTAACTTTCGATGTGTTTTTGAACTGCTTCCTTATCTTATTCCCTATTTTACTTAAAAACTAAAAAAATCGGTTTTGAGTATGGTTTAGATGAAGTTTTAAAACTAGCAGGTATGGGCATTTTAGAACTGAAAAAATAATCGTTGCATAGACTATTAGCTACAAGATAATTAAACATACTTACAGATAAAATCATTTTTAGCGCATTATTTTTTTTATATTTATGATATTAAAACTTTCCTAGAAATAAAACTCCAAATTAATATTTGTATTTTTTAACCTACCCCTCATGTCTAGAGAACTGTAGAATAATTTTCACTTCTAGATATAGCTTGGAAAACATAGCGATCATTTTTTTATTGTACTCTAGTGTAGTTAAAAATAATGTTTTCTAAACAGAGATTGTCTGACCATTTTCATCTTGAAAAAAATATCTTACGCCCTTTTTTCATTAAGAGCATACTTGCGATGAATTTTAGGAGATTTCTCCTCAGTGTTGCTTAAAATATAGCCTTTTCTTCCTAAATAGCCTATATTCTTGTATTTATTATTTATAGTAACACGGTTCTCTTTTGTCAAGTTATTACTATATCTTTTTTGCACTTTTCGTCACATGGTTCTTTGAGATCAAGTCTTCCTTTCTGTTTGAGCCCTTTTTCATCTTGTGTTTCTTTTCACTTTTTTGTCGTTTCTTTTAGTTTGCCAGAATCTTCAAAAACATTTTATCTATTTACCATGTTGTCTAAATGTTCTAATGTGCTTTCCTCGTTTTGCTTTTCAGTAACACTGTTTGTATAACTAGATTCACACGTAGAATTTTTATATTTGTTTGGATGTCATCAGGTATTTCAGTAGATCTGTTTAAATCTATTATATTATTTTCACTTTCTATTATTGCACTGACACTTAGATCAATTAAAATTTGATTCTGCATATTTACTCACATTTTCATTTTCACTAAAACGAAAAATGTCTTCTGTCCTAATTTATTAGGACTTCCTGATCTAAAAATTAAAAAAAAATAATCCGACCCTTATAAAATATGTTAGCGGGACATACGTACATTCACATAGTTTTTAGTACGATATTCTTAAAATATAGCTACACTATAATCCTTTAATTTAAATGATACAAAATTTTATCTTTTGCATTATTGAAGATTGTATCCAGTCGCCATCAGTTGTCGGATTGTCATTGTAATTAGATGGTGTCGTTGTTGGGTGGATAGATAATTTACCTAAAATAAAAATGATAGGTTTGTAAAATAGGACTTATAATTTAACTAACAAGTAAAATAAGCTTTAATTAACAAGTAAAGGAAGCTAAAATATACTTTTCAAGATATTTAAAAAATTTACCCAAAGACTTTAACTTACTGTTTTCGATATGACTAAAGCGATCGAGTGGAACTGCAGTTAATAATTGATGTATTTTAATTTCCTTATGTAGGTCAGGGTATACGTCATGCGATTTGGGTAAGCTTATGACCGGTTTGCCTAAAAAAATATATATTTTCTGTGAATACTTGGGCAAAGTAATTTTTATAAAATTTAAAAATTATTCTATAAATTACATAATTTTAATTACAGAATATTTTTTTGATTCAGGCGTATAACTGATCGACACAATCAACTGCGTTCTTGGCTCTATCTATAATAAAATTAATACATATTATGTACGTAGGTATTTAAAAAAGCAAAAATATATGACTGAAAAAAGTAAGATGTGCATAAATAAAAGAAAAACTCAGTCCACAGAGAATCCAATTGAACTACGGAGAATCTCGAGCGATTGCGTTGGATATTTCGAAGGCATTTGACAGAGTTTGGCATGACGGATTGCTCAACAAACTTCCGTCCTTCGGACTACCAGCGTCTCTCTGCAGCTGGCTTGTCAGTTTCCGCATTAATGCGGGAGAGCCTCAGGGTGCACTATTTTCACCAACTCTGTTCCTCATCTATATTAATGACCTGCTGATCAAAATCAATAATCCTTATACAGTTTTGTAGATGGCAGTACCCTTGTGTCCCAATTTATATCAGATAAATTGGGACACAAGGGTACTGCCTTGTACCAGCGACAGGAGTAGATTACAATAATTAATCAAGATCTGGAGAAAATTCGAACCTGCGGCGACAAGTGGTCCAGTTCAATGCAGCGAAAACCCAAGCAGCCACGTTTACCAAGAAAACCAATACGGCGGGCCCTGATACAATTATGGCAGGTTCGACCATTCCTTCATCCTCGTCAATCGGTCTACTGGGTGTCTCACTCAACAGCAATAATATGTTCTGGCATGACCACGTTGCTAACATCGCAAAATCATCCTCGCAGAAACTTGGTGCGATATTTCGCAACAAATAACAGTATACACCGCAGCAGCTGCTCTTCCTCTACAAAGCTCAAATAAGACCGTGCTTAGAATATTGCTCACACATCTAAGGTGCCGCATCCAAGCACACCCTTAAGGCTGATTTTCATATATAGGACTGTGCGCCTACCATGCTGCGACCGTCGCGCGTCTTCTCTTTTTTCAAAATAGGACTGGACGACCGCAACACGGTCGTACCACAGTCCTATATGTGAAAATGTAAATAAGGGCTGCAGTGCATCATTTTATATGGAACATAAAATTTTTTGATTTACAGGACACGGTAGGCGCACAATCGGTGCACAGTCCTATATATGAATATCAGCCTTAAAGCTGCTGGATTCAATTAAGGAGAGCTGTGCGCCGCGGCGCACAGCTCTCGTCGGCGACCCGGAGAGCGTTGCTTTACAAGGACTGCTTTGTCTAGCGCACTGCATCACTGTGGAATTCACTCTCAGGACATCTGTTTCTCCCTAATTACAGCCTACAACTATTCAAGAACCGTGTCAATCAACATCTTCTCACACACACCGTCGATTGCCATAGGATATCCTTTTAGTGTGTGTGCCACTGCCATAAAAAAACTAGAATTACTTGTTGGCGCATGGACTAACCCAAACTAACAAAAATGTTTCACTTGTGTTGTAATTGAACATCTCATCCAGCCGCCATCAGTTGTTGCCTTATTGATAGATGGGATGATTGATTGATTAATGGATGTTTCAACTTAAATTAAAAAATAGGAATTCATGAAATAAAGTAAAATTAAGAGATAACCTACATATCAAAAGTGCTTTAGTATTTTTAAAATTTTAATTTGTACCCAAAAGAGTTATAGAAATGTTATAAACTTATTTTGGTCATTGTCATTCAATGATCTAGTGGTTGGAGTATTTGATTTGATTTGAAGTCGTTTCTCTCTGATGAGTTACGTATACTTCATGTGATTTGAGTGACATTGTGACTGATTTGCCTAATATATCAAAATATTTTTTCTTATAACAAATTGTAAGCAAAATTCTCATAATTCTAGATTTTCTAAAACTACAGTAATTTAACAAACTAATCAACATCATCATTATGTGACTTATTAAATTTTTGCTGAGACGTGGTACAAAAGCGATATTTTCTTTTGGATTCTGGTGTATAACTGGTCCACGCTTGGGACATTAGCAACTGCATTCTTGGCCTTATCTATAATAAAGACATATTTAAGTTTGTAGGTATTTAAAGAAGCAAAAACACATGACTGAATAAAATATTATGTACTAGGATATCTTGTTGGCGCATGCCTATGTTGTTAATAATATAACTCAGAAGTCCTGTTTTTACTACATCATTGAAGAGAAGGTAGTTTATTTAGTTTAACTAAGATTTCTTTTTAGCGCCTGCTTGTTATTTTAACTATAAATTTTTCTCAGTATAATATATACCTAAATAAAGAAGTTTAGGGTCTCACCTAGTTATTTCAACTACAAAATTTTCTCAGTGTAAACATAAATAAGTAAGACTTTTATGTTAATAGCAACTATGTAGCCCAGCCATATATTATTATAAATAAATATAATAAAATTATAGTACAAAAAGCAGGTAATTGGAATGCTAACGTCTTTATTCTCATAATTTTTGGATTATAGTAGGTACCTAATTTATGACACTTGTATTATAGGTGTATCTGCAAATTCCTATAAAATTATGAGTCTTACAAATTTCTACATGCATTTTTAATATGATTACAACCCGTTTGCTATCTACCAACTTTTTTATTTAAATTTACATAACGAATTTAAAATGTTCTGCACATACGTTAAAAATGTTGATATATGATACAGGGTCAACGAGTTAATAGGAATACAAATTAAATTAATACTTCAAGTTACAGTTACGTAGTTTAAAAAGTGTAAGACAGCTTAACTTTTTTTAAGTTGAAATAAATTTTCTTCGTCTAGCGAGTATTTGTCAATTTAAAATTATGGCTTAGTACATATCTGTCGAGTGACTTTTATTATTTTTACACTATTATTTTGCAAGCAGACATCTTCAATATAAAGCACGATTATTGTCAAGTTGCTACGTGCATTTGAATAAATTTGAGAACAAATTTCCCATATTGCTATTGAGAAAATAGTGTCGTTATTGCCGCAACCTGAATTGTAAATATGATAATTTCCTGCCTGCAATTTTGTAAATAAAACTTTGTTACTTTTTAAATCATACGTGTATGCGCTGAACAATATTATTTCTAATTTAAACCATTACCAGATCCAAATGAGCATATTTCATCACTCAGGTTTTCAATCGAAAAATAGGAAAATTTATAAAGCATTTAAGTAAGACGTTTAAAAGCACTTGCTCGTGTTTTAAACTAGAGACTCGTACGCTGCAGATGATCTTAAAAAACTAGAACTAATATTCTATTATTTAGCTCGTCAGATAATTTGGAACCATAGTGAAATGGGAATATAATTATTGAATAGTTTATTTCAGAAATCTCTATCTGCAGAATATTACTTTTCGAGAAAACCAATAATAATTGCGCAGTTTCGCCAAAAACCTTTTTTTTCTTAATAAAAAAAAATACAAAAAAAATGTTTGTTCAAATTTTGACATAAAAATTTCAAACTTGTTTTGCATTTTTCGACAAAACGTAATTATTTTCTTTCATTCACATACGAGGTTTTTGCATTAAACAAGATTTTTCATGACACTTTCTTATTTGTTTTAATATTTTGACTATGTAGTGTCAAAAAATGAAAACAAATAAGAAAGTGGCATGAAAAAAACTGAACAATTATTTTTTGTATATCTCTTTATAAATAAAAAAACAGGTTCTATTTATAAAGTACCACTAAAACTAAAAAGTGATTATTTTTGAGCTGAAAACCATAAATGCTGCAATAAAAACTCGTTTTATTGATCTTCTAATTCTGAATCTACCTGACACTCGACTTCTGTAGTAGGTCACTTCAAAATATCATCGTAAAATTGCTTATAACATGTGTATATTCCACAAGCTTTTTCAAACCATCGGGTTTCTTTTTATTTATTGGAAGGAGAATAAGCTTGCTGTGACGGCAGTTCAGGAGAAGCATCAGTTTTTAAAAGGCTAAAATTAGAAGAAGAAGTACCGTCAATTAAGGTATCTGCTGTAGCTTTTCCAGCCGTATCATTACCGTATACGAGCTTTTTGAATGGCGATAATTTAAAGGGGTCTCTTTGGCATTACGTATGCCTCTTTCAGATGTTTCATCGATGCTAGTAATTTTTCTATATTATCGTTTCTACCGTGCATTAAAACCAAGGATATAATCCGATTTTACCCCATGAATTGAAAAGCGGCCGGGCTTACTAGGTTTTATAATGAGCTCAGCGTATTCTCGAGGTGTGTAAAATACATTTTATTGAATCGAAGTCGCGGTCGCACGGAAATAACGAATGATCTCGTACGGGAAAGCAATGGGTAATTTTTTCAAATTCATTTCTCTTGCACAAATTCAAGAGATATCTTACGATGGTATGGTTTTTACTCTATCCTACTGCTTCATCACTCAAAAAAATAAGTTTTTTTACGATATCCTGCAAATAACATTGTATATAGTGTTATATGAAGGAACAAGGTTCATTTGGTGGCTTGTTTGCCCCTCCTTCGTGGTATAGATAAAGTTTAGCCTTGTTTGTCTTGTCATCATGTATTCAAAATACATGCTGACACATATAAAATAATTCTTGGACGAGTATTAATGACAGAGGATTCTGCATACAATCAATGGAAAGTGCTACAGTATCATTATCCTTGTTCTCACTTGCTGACTTAAGGCAGTATAAAACTTTTTCACTCTTCTCCTCTGAATTATCAACTCTGCAGAAACATTTCTTTTAGCATTTTCGCATAAACCGGTATCTTCTAATTTAGCCTTTAAACTTTCGCATTAACTGCACACATCTACCTGTGGTCTTCCAAATGACTAATTAAAATTTTCCTTAAAACATTGATAATAGAAGATGTATTTCACAATATCTTCAAGTCAACATTTTCATATATATGAAATATTTCGTGCATTTAACAGCACTGAATCGAGCATCTAGGTATTTGTTGGCTTCCTTTATGGCACGTTCAAGTTTACCATTCAGTCAAACATAATAGATCAGAAAGCGTTTTCTACTCGGTGCTTTAGATTTTGCGCTGTAATTTTTAAGCAGATTCGTATAATTTAATAAAATGTTTACATATTGTGTATCCGATAAACATTTACAGATCTAGATTAGAAGAAATCTCTGGCATTAACAAAGAAGTTAGCAACGAGCTTGCTACCTCACTCGTGGGCGTAAATAATTATGGCGTTCTGACTCGATTAAGCTTAGAAGTGTCCTTATTTTAACAGGCATAATATAAAGCTCATAGGCGGCTAGCCGCATAGGCACTTGGCATTTGTCTTTTTAGTTACCTCGACTTCTTCCGCGGTTCCTAAAATCATAGAGTAGCTGCTAGTGAGCACAAATTTTATTTCATTAAGTTATGAAAATAAACATTACATTACATCATTAAAACTTTAGGAAGACCCCCAACCAAATTTAGTTTCTTTAAAATTAACAGATAACCATCAAAATCGCGGTTTTAATTAATGTAAATTGGTTTAAAAAAATATGATTGATCAAACGGTCTTGCTTATTGTTTTCAGTGCAAACCGAATATTCAATATGGTCCAAAACCAGATATTCTGATAACTGAAACTGAAAGACATTATAAATCAAAGGAATATATATTTTCGTCTTGGAGATTGAAACTTTTTGGCAAATAGAATATATTAATTGCTTTTGATAGTGCCCAAAAAGAAGCCTTAATTACCCATAACAATCAGTGCAAGGCGCTTTTGTCGTTGTAGGGCAAATATGATTCAAAATTCGAGACTTTCTTAAACGGTAGTATATTTTCCGGAACTTCGAAAACCATTTAAAATGAACTAATAGAAAGTGTGTCACATTTTGTTCAAGATAGCATAATTAGTAAAATTCAAAATGTACCTTTTTGCGTGGGAAACTGCTGAAACGACAGATATTTCTTGTACCTCCTAACTTTTAATTAATTATTGTACATATTTAGATATGTTAAAGACGGTAAAGTGGTAGAGCGATATATAGGTTTTCATGATATTTCATCTGGGCGAACGGCAGAAGATTTATTTAATTTTTTAACCGATAAATGCAAAAAATTCGATTTTAGACGTAAACTGGTTGCACAAATATATGATGGGGCTGCGGTCGTGGCGGGATATTTAAATGATTTGCAAACTAAAATAAAATCAATAGCACCTTATGCACTTTTCACGTATTGCCATGTCCATGCATTAAATTTAGTTCTTGGCAACTCTTGCAATAACATTAAAGGTTGCCGCATATTTTTTAAAATTTATCCGGATTCACGGCTTTTTTTTCGAAATCCACCAAGGGAAGTCATATTTTAAATGAAATCTGCGGTAACCGAATGCCCACTTTTGTTGTTACGCGCTGGAATTGCACTTCTAGATCAATATTTTCAGTGCATAAAAATAAAGACAAATTAATTGTTGTTTTCGATTTTATTCTAAACAGTGAAGATTTTAAAAACGACGATCATAGTATCAGGGAGGCAACGGGTTTTAAGTATATTTTAACAGACCACAAATTTTGGTTTTTGCTCGAAACATTTAAATTAGTTTTTGAACATACAGACGTTGTTTTTTTTTGATTCTTCAAAATAAATCTACAGACATTAGGGGAAGTATGCCGATGATGGCCCCCTTAAGAATAATGCCTTAGAATTTTTATATTTATGAATATTTTATAGGTCGGCTGAGCTTATTTTACGGATCTTGATAACGGCTTTCATAACCCGCATTGTATTCTAGGTTATTATCATAAATTACTTATTGACAGCATTTTTTTAAAATCATTTAAAGTGGTCCATCATAGGAGCATATATTCCTTTGATGGACCCCGGAGTGTTCATATGTTGGACCACTTAGAAAATGTATGAAAACTAATGAGGGAACATTAAATTTCTTTCTAATATTTATTTAAAAAACTTTTATACCAAAAAACCAAGCAAAAAACATTAAAAAATAACATTCATTAATACAACAAACCCCAAAATAAAGTTTAAAGTAAAATAAGTTGAACATTAACCTTAAAAAAAATAAATATAAAAACCACAAACAACAGCATTAATACAAACAGGAAAGTAACAAACCTACTTGGTACTATTGACAGATTTCACAGACAAACATCTTGCACCTAGGGCTAACTCCCGCACAATCAATATGGCACCAAGATTTACAGGCCTGACACTGAATCCACTTTTCCCTACATTTTGATTGTGAATAAAGTTCATTGCAATAAAGACATGCTGCGTCGTCCGAATTGTCTTGCTCCAGATATTTGTCAAGAATCTCTTGATCTTCTTCATCACTGTCTTTTGTAACATCTTTATTATCTACTAAAACTTGTCGCTTTGCTGCTCTTGCACGTGTTTTTCGTAATTTGGCTGTCTTTTGAATATCTATTTCTTTAAGCTCATTAAGTTCCGGTGTAGAATTCAACATTCCTGTTTTTCCACGTTTTCTACCTTTCCGTTGCATTGACTGAGTTTCAGCGGCTTTGGGCGGAGGACAAATATCTTTTACCGATATATTAAGAGCTGATTCGGATGATACGTTGAGAACTGGTGATTCAGTAATAGCTTGTGTAGTTGAAGATCTTGGCAAATCCACAGAACTTTCCAATTGAACCATATTTCCTTCCTGATTAGTTGGGGTGTCTTCATCAGTGTTACCTTGATTAGAAGGTCCTGGCATATCCTCTTGAGATAGTTGAGATTTATCAGTTGTTAAAGATGGTGAAAACTGCCAATCTTCAAATACGTCTGGGTTAAATGGATGTATTCCTGTTTTCTTAAAAGAATTAATAGCATTTGTGGGTATGGCACTTTTTAGGTAGGCACGACTAAATAAACTTGCTATTTGGAACTGGGTTACAGTTTTGCCAGGATTCTGCCGCAACCAGAGTTGAATTTCTTGTCCGTAATAAGTTTGCAAAGGTCGAAAAAATCCCACGTCTAGGGGCTGGACATGATGCGAACAGTGAGCAGGAAAACAAAATATTACAATTCCGTTTTGTTTTGCATACTGCAAGGCTTTTATGGCTGCTATGACCGTCTAATAATAAGAGAACTTTATTTTCCAGAGACGCTTTCGTATATCTGCCAAAATGTTTTAGCCATTTGCAAAAAAGTTCGCTGGTCATCCAGCCCTTCTCCTGTACAAACGAAATGCATCCCGGTGGAGCACCATTCATTAGCTCATCCTTCATTCTTTGACGGGAAAATATTATAACAGGAGGTACGTAAAAACCAATTGCGTTCATTGAACATACGACAGGAACATGCTGACCGCGTTCTGCGCTACTAAGAGCGCCAACTTGTTTGCGACCTTTGCAAGCATATATTTTTTGCGACTTTTTTTGAACAGTTGTCAAACCAGATTCGTCCATATTATAAATGTTCTCAGGAGGAAATTCGTGTTTGTCCAAAATAGACGCTAATGAGTTAAAGTATGCCAGAATGTTGGGTTTGTTAAAAGCCTGGGCCCTAGCTAACGAAGTATTTTCAGGATTTCTTAAAGATATGCGGTGGTTGCGTCTTAAAAAACATTTGACCCATTTCCACCCAGCCATTTTGCTTTCTTTGTTAAAATTATGCTTAATGCTGTTTCTTTCAGCTACTTCGTAGACCAATTTACGCAAATCCGTGCTGGTTAGACCAAAAAAACGCGATTCCATGTCGATGATGTGAGCAACAATTTCGTTTTCAATATCTTTGGAAAAAGTGGCTTGTTTTCCTCCAAGCCCTTGTTTAAGAGCACCTTTATTCAGGGCCACTCTTCTTTTTAACGTGGTTTTGTGGACATTAAACGTTTTGGCGGCCAGCTTATACCCCATTTTTTTCGCC
>MU181961.1:178910-209698 GCA_016904865.1 Pissodes strobi
TATCTAAAAAACGTTTATTGAGTATTGGCCAATCGACAGCAAAAAAAGGGAAATCGATAATAATATTTTTTCTTAAATAATAATTTTAGTCATCTTTCTGTTTTTAGAAATTGTTAAATTTATCAAATCCTGATGGTAGCAAGACCATTAGAGATGGAGTAAAATTAATTTCACATTCCTGTCTTAACTTTTCAAGAGCTATCTGACGGTACTAATTAGCAGGTGGTACCATGGGTACAAAATCTGGTACATCGGTAGATACCACTGGCAGGTGGTACCATGGGTACCAAATCTGGTACCACGGTAGGTACCATTGGCAGGTGGTACCATGGGTACCAAATCTGGTACCTTTGTAGGTACCATCAGTTAGCACCATCAGATAGCTGTTGGAAAGTTAAGATAGGAATGTAGAATTAATTTTACTCCATCTTTAATGGTCTTCCTGCTACCAATGTGAAAAGAAGCCACAGTACCGATTTTCAACTGTTTATAGCTGTGAAACTACTAACTCTAGAGATATAACATCATACATCAAATTTAATATGCTTAGAATTTTAAGTAGGATCCAAAAATGTAATAAAATATAGATTGTTTCATTTAAAAAAGTGTAACTTTCTTTGACCACCCTGTATAAAAAAAAGTAAAGATTAAAAAATACAAAAAAGTAAAGATCGTTTTACTAGGAACAACTTTTGTTTTAAATTTTTTTTGCAACCATTGTAGTCTTCGAGATAAGGTATAGGCCCGTCTTAAACGGGCCACCCTGTACATAGCCATCTTCCTCAAAATGTTTTGAGCAAATACGTGCAGAAGTTTTATTAAATTTATCCTCACGAAAACACAGGTGAACCCATTTATTACACATATTTTGTCTTTGGGAAAAGTGAAACACCTTATATTCCTATCAAAGTTTTTGCCTTGATTATCCACCTTACATCCATCCACAGCACACCTCATAATCAAACGTTTTTTAATTAAAAATACCAACAAACATCGTCAACAAAATTTAAATCTAAAACATACGAATCTCAAATGCAAAGCACACGTTCGTTCATGTCGTAAATGCCGGCCGGCGCGCAGCGCCAAAGAAAGCTCGCAATGACGTAACAGACGAATCGTCGCCTGCGCGATATCATACCTTACGTTTATTGTATCATGGGCAAGACCTGTCAGTGGCAAAATTTATATTTTCTGTGTAATATTGTATTTTATACGATGGCTGAAAATCAAAATTGTCAATGTTTTAAAAAATGTGACATGTTAGTCTCCTTTATGCAGAGCAATGAAAACTTCCGTGAAACTTCTCAGATATATTTCAAGTTTTAATTTATTTACCTTTTGACTTATTTGGATTAATTTTTTTTAAGTGTCATTTTAATTTATAGATATCCCGAAAGAAGACAACCTGGTCATTTAATGTTTTCCGGAATAAAGAAAAAATTGGTAGAACAAAGAACGTGGCCTCCGTCCTTGCCGCGATTTTCCTTATTATTCGATTTGGTAAGGGCCGGATAAACTCTCTTTATTCCGGAAATCATTAAATTACCAGGTTGTCTTCTCTCGGGATATCTATAAATTAAAATGATACTTAAATAAAAAATAAACCCAAATAAGTCAAAAGGTAAATAAATATTCAAACAAACTTATTGAAATATAGCTGATAAGCTTCACGACAGTTTTCATTGTTCTGTATAAGGGAGACTAACATGTCACATTTTTCAAAATATTGGCAATTTTCATTTTAAGCCATCGTAAAAAATACAATATTACACAGAAAATATAAATTTTGCCACTGACAGGTCTTGCCAATAAGAAATGACCATTCCATTGTTCTAAAGCCGGACATACACATCGGCCAATATATTTGCCGAAACATTTGGCGAATCATTTGTGTACAATTATGGCAACCACACAATGAACGTATCGTCAAAATGTTTGTGGACGGCACCAAAGACTTGCTCGAATCCCTTTGATTTGTCAAAGTTGAATCCCTTTGATTTGTCAAAGTTTGCCGAACACCGGCAAACTTTGCCAAACTGCGGCCAACCCCGACAAACAGACCTCACACACATTCGTATTGGCCGAGGTTTGCCAAACTTGGCCAAATGTGTGTGCCCGGCATAATAATCTCTGCCTAATACATTTTGTGAAATTATGAATTTTAGGCTTATTATTTAAAATACATATCATGTATTATATATTTTTGTAAAGCTTATAAAATTTCCAATCAAACGAAAGAAAAATATACAGGGTGTTCCATAAAAAAATACAAGATTGATTTTTAGCTAAAAATTGACAGCTCACAGCAAAAATATGACTACGCCACTGGATTTTACGTAAAAAAGTGTATAAGAGCAAGTTTTTAGCTTTGCGATATGTTAAAGGATAACGGAGATACGAGGGGGGTCCCAAAATGCATTATTTTCAATTTCGCCCTGTATCTCTGAAACGAAGCAGGCTATGAAAAAACTGTTTATACCATCGTTCTTTTCACAAAAAAGTAGCAAAGTATTGTGAAAACCGCAATTTAAGTGAGATACCCAGTAATATCATCGACAATGGGACACCCTGTACTTACCCTGCAATAATGGGATTCAACTTGTGGATATCTATCTATGTGATTTTCTATCTTAACTCTATCTTGTTTTTCTTTTTTTTAAACATTCAAGAGGTCTCTTCCTGCCACCTCTTTTATCACCTTCCAAGACTCCCGTCTCATTAACTTTTTCCAAGGCAGTACGAAGCGAACGCTCTGGAATCCCTAAGGTGTTTAGGAAAAATAATTTGCAGACAGTAAGTTTTTGGTTGTTTACAGTGAAGTGATAAATCCTGGAAAATTGCCTACGAGAATTTTCTGTTTTAGTAGTTCTTCTCTTTTTTGAGATAATATCGACGTGACTGACCAGAAACAGCCTTTGCCTAATTAAGTCCCCTAAACCATGGTACTGGTCAAATATAATTTGCCTTAATTCTTCTGAAATTTGTTCACACTCTTTGCCCATTACCCTACATTTTTCGCCGTTGCAACGACCCTTGATGTTTTTAGCTGCAACCAATTTTTTAGTTGTTACACTCACGTATTCTTGCCCGCTATTTCTTAGTTGCTTGGCCTCTTTTGCCTTATTTATTCTCTTTTTTTTAGGGAGTTCAATTTCTTTTCCGGCGCCTTCAATAGTAAATGCTTCTGGCTCAGCATTTCTGGCAGTATTAACATGGTGTCTGCCACCATCGGTAACTAAAACAAGAATAAACGTATATAAAAACATTTTTAAAGATAAGCTTCTATTTAACTAAAATATGTTTAATTAAGAATAAAAAATGTTTAGATGTTAATGAGCAGATTTAACAGCTTTTCGCGAAAATCGCTCATTAACGTCTAAATTTTTTTTCTTGACGGTATAGATACTTTATTTCTTTCATTTTAGTGCGTAATGCAAATAAAATCTGGTCTTAAAAAGAAAATAGCAGAAGATGGCATAAACATACCCATAAATGTATAAATAAATAAAAATCAAAATGGTATTTAAATATTCTCCCAAGATTTTTTCTAACTAAATGTTGCTAACAATTAGAAAATCGAAAGAAAGTAATATTCAAAATAAAAGCTAGGTAGTTTTATATTGATTGCGGTATAGAAACTGTTGCATTATGGCCTTAACTTAATGGGTGTGGCATCCAAAAAACTTTTCGCATTGTCTTGGATCTACGGACGGTTGTTTTGCAAGCCCCATTCCATAGCGGGAGCGATTACTATAACTATAAAGGAACATTTAACATCGTACTGCTAGCAATAGTTGATTCAGAATATAAATTTATTTTTGCAAATGTTTGATGCGAAGGAAGGATATCTGATGGATGGGTTTTATAAGAAACTCATACAAAATGAACTCAATCTTTCAAATAAAACACCTCTTTTAGAGCAACATATACCTATGCCATATGTATTTCTAACCGATGACGCCTTCCCATTACTTAAAAATATTTTATAGAAAGGGTGTTTAATTACCGAATTTCTAGAACCCGTATTGTAGCCGAAAACGTTTTCAGCAAACTTGCTTCAGTATTTAGATGGTAAGAAGGTCCATGTTATTGCAAGAGGACCTCAGCTGTATTGGCATATATGTACATAGTTGCACATTTTTTTGATACGAAACAATGCTGCGCAGTCAACATATATACACCACCATAGTTTCACTTACAACCCACTCACTAAACTTGTTAAACAACTTTAATTTTCGATTTGTTCTTAATATTAAATTTACATATAATTTTCCACCCTTACCCCTTTGCAGCACTAAATTTATTTAACATTTGAACAAATGTTTCTTAGTTGTAAAGATAGAGCAACTCTAAGCAGTTTTATTGGTTGTCGAAGTAATGATCTTAAAATATGTTCAAGAAAGAGACATTTTCATTAAAAATTTAGAAGAACTGGAAAAACGTATTGAATCATATTCCAATAAAAACTGTGTTTAAGAAATTTATCATTGAAGAAATTCTCCTAATTCTTCTTCTGCTAATTTTATCACATCTAATACGGTTGTATCTTCTAAATATTTCTTCAAACTAACCACTTCAACAAAAACCCTAATTGTTTCAGTTCATCTACGAACTGCAATACATTGAATTTTTCAAAATATTGAGCACATGCAAACACACCTTTTACTCTCAACTCACAATAAAAGTCAACATACTCTGGTCTGCTATGCATAGCATTATATTAATTATCTAAGGTTAGTTGGCTAAATTCTTCTTGTAACTTTTGCACATACTCATCCATAACTGTTAATGTATAGAACTGAATGATCCTAAGTATCAATGTTTCTTATAAACCCAACATTCCCTCTTATTTAACACATTGATGATATGGAGATGATGTAAATTTCTGCATCACCATCTTCATCATTATTCAAATCATATAGCACAGTTTCAAAAAATCTATAATTGCTTTACTTTCTTTCACAATAGCTTTTTTTTTGGTTAGTATCTTTTGTATTAATGTACTCGAAATCACTTCTACACAATGGGCAAACATCATTCCTTTTTAACCATTCTGTTAAGCAATCTAAACAAAATTTGTGATTGCTAGAATTTGGTCTGCAAATGTTTTTTTTTTGCAATGGATTGAAACAGATAGGATATTTCTCTTTCAATTGGACTTCACTTTTATTTTTTTTAACTAACTATTTCTGAATTGACTCTCTTGAGTACTCCATTTCTTAATTTAGTTCTTAAATAGAAAACTAAACTATAAAATTAAGAAATACAAACAGGACTGATGGTTTTATTAGTTTATTTAAGAGGGAAGCGGTAAAGTCTGGGTCTGTTAAAAGACGAAATAACGCAAGATCAACATATATGAAAAATATTTGCAGCTCTGCGCAAGTCTCGATGAAGTGGCGAAATACCTCCTCCGGTGGAGGGTAGTGGTGGTCGGTTGATAACCGCGGCGTATTTTAGCAATGCTACATTATAGGGTAAAACAACACTCAGACTTATGTCTGTATCTTAATAGTAGAAAAAGATAAGGAATATACTAAGGTTTTGCAGGGCGGCACAAACTTATTTCATCATGAGAGCACCTCCTCCTCCTCCTCCTCCTCCTCTTCCAATGATTGAGAGAGACTCCTCAGAAATCAATGAGATAGAGAGAGAGAGTCCTCACAGAAGTAAATTACCCTCCTCCGTGAGGACTCTCTCTCATTAACTCACTACTACTGATGTGCTCTTGGCACAAAAATCTATTACAACTAATATTGCCTAGAAACAAAAACATTTTTCTCTCACTGGAGGTAATAACTCTTAAAATATGCTTCAATATTAAAACTATCACGAAATGTTATTTAAAAATTACAGGATGATTTCTAAAATTTAGCGCTTAAAACTGAAAAAAGTTTGGTCCAAATTTCAGGTACCTTTAAAATATATATAGTCTTTAGTGGATGCTTCTTCATACGAAATATCACAAAACTCGGTGCATTTCATATGGAACCACTCCGGACAATTGTCACAAGCTATGTTTCTTTCATCTTCCTCTTCTGCATAACTGATGAGCTCCTCTTGACAAACTACACATTTTAATTTTTTATTCTGCTCAGTTTTTGACGATAGCGGCTCAGCTAGTCTTCTTTTTGTTTGTCTGTTTAGTCCTTTGTTGTTTTCCTTCTGATTCTTTTCTATTTCTTTATTTTCTTTGTCAATCGTTCTTTCTTGTTTTCTCTTTTCAGCTTCCTCATTTTTTATTCTTTTGACATTGTCCTTTTTATTGTAATAGTTCATCCATTTGATTTGAGGATATCGCACTGGCATTCTTTCGTTTTGGTTCTTAGTGTTTTTTTTTCCGATGCTCGTGGTATATAAGATGTTTTTCAAATGAACAACTTGATGAGTTCGACGAAAGACTATTGGGTATCTTCTCGTTTTCGATTAGTTCGCTTGATAAATTGCCGGCATTCTCTACATTTTTCTCCCTACCTTGATCACCTTCGACAGATATGTTAGGGTATTTTTCTTGCAATATAATGTGTTGTGAAAAGTCACACTAATTTTATTTATTACTGCTCTTTGAAAATATTAATATTATTTTGCCCTTAAAAACATTCTCGAGTATTATGAAAGCTATAAAAACTCTTATTTATTAACGCTTATCTGGAGCCTGACAGGTCATTTTGACCGTGCTCGAATTTCAGGCTGTTTCTGTTCTCTATAACGTGTTGATGTATTAATGGTTCTTTATGCATTCGAAAGAAGTGCGTGGGAAGAGAAAAAGAACCAAAAATTTTAAGTTAGTCAGAAGTTAGTAGAAGTCACGTAAGGTCTACAGGCTTTCGAGCCTGTAGTTGCTCTGCTCTTTTTTTCATAATGCGATAATAACAAAATGGCCTTTGAGCCTTTTGTTACTCTGCTCTGATATTACGCTCTAAAGTTGCATCTCTGACGCCCTAAGTTACTCTATTGAAGTTATCTCTGCCCTTTTCTGTATTGCTCTGTTTTACTTAAATGTTATCGCGAAACTTGGAAGAAGTTTTGGAAGTCAAAGTGTATTTTGACCACTTACAAGCAGTTCTCTAGATGGTTGTTTGTTATAGTTAGTAAGAAGTCAGAAGAGAAACGCGTAGTGATCAGACTGATTAGTGATTAATTTAAGGTTGTTTCTAATTTAGTTTTAACGCATTGGTGTGGATATTTGACACTTAGTCTGTCGGACGAAGAGTAGATTTAAGTACAAACATTTGACTAGTTCATACCAATATTTAAATTTTCTTTTGTACATAGACGTTTCGTTTTTATTAATAACATTAAAATTAATCAAATTTGGACTTTTGTGTTTAATGTGGGTTAATGTTACTTTTCCTGATACAATATATTCAGCCTATGGCTGTGGTCCTTCGAACATTTAACCAGAACCAGTTACGCGGTTCTACGATATAACCCAAGTGTTATGTCCCCCTTTGTGTTGGAATGAGATGCAACAACCACTCCCCTCCATTTGGTCCTTCGAGCCGGATACATCCTCAAAGGAAAACTGTAACCAGAACCCCAGGAAAAGTAACATCGCTGTTGACGCCTGTTGTACATCGAACTCTTTGTGAAGAAACCCAGGAACAGTGAGGTATTTAAATGAAGACAAAAAGGTTAGTGACTTTTTATTTCGGTATCACCAGTGACTTAAATTTAATTCTCGGACATAAATCTGTCATTTAAACGTATAAGGTTTTTTCAAAGATAGTAGCTCTCAATAAAAATTAATTAAACTCTAAATAATAAAAATAGATTAGATTTAGACTATTTTAGTTATTCACTATTTTAGTTAATTAAATTTATTTTTATTTGGCTCTATTGGAGGCTCTACAAGTTTTATAAACTAAAAATATTATTTTTATCGCTTTATTTCCCTATAAATATTATATATTATTTGGTGTCGTATGTTAAAAAAAAATTGTATTAATGTTAAGCTCGCACGTTTCTTGAGTATAGCTACTTGATTATTTTTTTTATTGATTTTTCTCTGTATTGTAGTACCGAGTGTGTAGTTAGTACGCTAAAAATGCACATTGTTTTTTTGTTGTTTTAAATTTTAACCCTGATTGTTTTTATGCTCAATTTATTTACAATATTTGAATTGTTTATCCCTGTTTCCCTATAAACTTATATATTTTTAAGTTATAATAAGATGGATGACTTAAAAACTGCTCGTAAGTGTGCCAAATCTTCTCTAACACGAATTTTAACGTGGATAACAAAAAACAAAGACACTGTAAATAAAGTTAACGCATTTAAAGCTAGGGAAGTGCATTTAAATGAAACTTTTAATCAGTACTCCAAAATCCAAGACCAAATAGAGATATTGGATGAGGATGGGACTGATACTGAAAATAGGGATGAAATTGAGGACAAATATGTTCAAGCTCTAACAGTTATTAAAAACTGTATTGATTTCTTATCTCCTTTAAGAACTCCATCTGCACAATCTCAGCCAATTATTATTCACCAGCAACCGGTAGCACCTCAGATTTCGCACAATGTGAAGTTACCCGAAATTAGTATTCCTTTACTTTGCGGAAACATCTCTGAATGGGAATCTTTTTATCAACTGTTTTCGGCATTAATATTAAATGATATTACGTTAACTAATATCCAAAAATTTATTTATCTGAAGTCATTTCTTAAAGGGGAACCACTCAAACTAATCGAGGCCCTAACGCTGACACCTGACAATTTTCAAACAGCCTTGGATATTCTTATTGAGCGATATCAAAATCAATTTGTTATTATAAATTCGCTTATAAATGCTCTAGTGGATTTACCAAACATAAATAAATGTAACGCAAGCTCTCTTAGGGATTTTCTTACAAGTTGTAA
The DNA here is from genome assembly GCA_016904865.1 of Pissodes strobi. NCBI lineage: Eukaryota > Metazoa > Arthropoda > Insecta > Coleoptera > Curculionidae > Pissodes > Pissodes strobi. The sequence goes on from MU181961.1 coordinate 187,773, forward strand.
AAGAAGGTTGGAATCTCTTAAGAATCTTAAGTGCCCTGTTGAACACTGGGATTTATTGCTCTTAAATATTTTAGAACGTAAATTAGATTTTGGAACGCGTAAGGCGTTTGAGTCAGAAAAGAATCTGAAAAAAATTGAATTTTTTAAATTTTTAGAGAAACGTTGTAATGTTTTGGAAAATCTGTCAGCCTCTGACATACCCACTCAGAGACCTTGTAAGCCCCAAATAGATTCGTCTTTGAAGCCACATTACAACAGATTTTCTCATGCTGCCAGCAATACTTTTGCAACACCCCCTGTAAATAATCCTAATCCCCCGTTAGCTCGTAATTTCCATTTACCTAATACACATTGTATATATTGCTCTGGTGATGGACACCGAATTTATTCATGCCTGCAGTTTAAAAATTTGCAACACGCAGAAAAAACTAAATTTATTCGTCGTAAACAAATATGCATGAATTGTTTGGGAACAAAGCATGCAGAAGACTCTTGCCTCTCTCAAGGATGCTCTATTTGTTCGAGAAAACATCACACTCTTTTACACATAAATTCTTTTAAACTTAACACTCCTGGAAATAACTCAGGTAGATATTTTTCGCAAAATCTTGCAAACCCTTTCCCCTTTCAAGATAGACAACCACCATCCCAGACAAATGATCGTTCCCTACCCGTTAATCAGGACTCAAGAAGGTTTTTGAACAATCAACAATTTTCAATTGAACGACAGGACAGTACTCAGAGGCAATTACCTGAAAACTCATCTTTATCTGCTGTCTCAAATAAAAACGCTCATATTTTATTAGCGACAGCTACCGTAACTCTATATTCTCTAAATAAAACTCCTGTACAAGCTAAAATACTTTTAGACACTGGAAGTCAAAACTCACTTATAACCACTAGACTTGTAACAAAACTCCAATATACTCCTTATGATCACTTGTTACACATTTCAGGTATATCGCAAAATTCGTCGATGTCCAACAAAATGGTTGACGTCTATATACTCGACCAAAAACATTTAACCTAAAGAGACCCGACAACTCATTCATAAAAATCCGAAATCTTGCAAAAATATCAACAAAACGATTGTCCCGCCTCCTTATATTTTTATGAATCGTGTACAAACTTTTGTCAAACTTCGTCCCCACTACTAAATGTAGTATTGCCCGCCCCCGCCTGAACGAAAGCAAGGACAGTTCATAGACGTAGACTTTGAAAATGTGAGTCCATCATGATAATAATTTCAATTGGGTTCGATATGGGTTCTGAAGGTTAGTTAACACAAAATAGTTATTTTGCTGTGTCACGAAATTTTTCCGTGTCCTTGCAAAACCACTGCCATGAAACCAAAGAAGTATTCACTTCAAAAATTATTTAATAGAGGTTGGTAAATGACTGCAAACATATCAGATTATCCATTAATATCACATACATAGGTAAGTATTATAAAATATTAATTAATCACATCACAAAATGGTGCCCACTGTACTACTGTGTTTCATTTACTTTTACTTACTTGTGGAAACTCAGGTTCGGATGATAATAGCTGGAGATTTTGCATACCTCACACCGCAAGACCATTGTTACTTTGATATAAAGTTTATAAAAAATATTTATAGGAAATCACTCACGAAATACAAAAAAGCTACACGTCGCGTCGCACAAATTCAGGCTTTAAAACCAAACAAAACTGGGCGAAGAGTGCTATTTTGCACGTTTTTTAATGAAAAACATTAATTTATTCAAGTCGCGATCAAAAGTTGGACGGCCATCTTGTCACTTTTGACGTCTGTATTATTAGGAATCCCATTCAAAACGGTGTCGAAATTTTTGCTAGTGAGCTTTGACATTGCACAATTTTGTTAATATCATAGCAACCAGTCATCAAAAATAGTGTCGAAAAGAGCTACTTTGCGTATCGAAAAGACTTCTTTATGATACCAAAATAGAAATAGTATATTGTGCAACAAGTGCTGAAAATAAGACTTTTCACACGAATGAGACAGTTTGGTGACACGAGCCGTAAGCGAGTGTCATAAAGTCTCATGAGTGTAAAAAGTCTTTTCAGCACGTGTAGCACACTACACTTTTTCTACGACTGCTACATACAGGGTGCCCCACTGGGAGTGTGGTAGAAAATTACATGTTATATGGGAAACATTTTTATTATTGATTTATCAGAAAATTTTATTCCTAATGAAAGAGGCTACGTGAGTAAGAGATTCTCGCTAAACTGTAACTAGGGGCACAGTCCTAAAATGGGGCCACCGGAGTGGGGTCCCTATTTTCCAAATATTTTGAAAAAGAGGCTCCGAGGGCGAAGCCCTAAAATGGGGTCCCAGGGGGGCGAAACCCTAGAATGGGGCCTATGGTACGGGAGTCCCATTTTTTACAGATTTAGCAATGGAGTCCCCGGGGGCGAAGCCCTAAAATGGGGCCCCAAGTCTTAAAAGGGGGCCCCTGGTATAAGAGTTCCATTTTCTACAGTTTTGCAAAAAGGGGCTTCCGGGGGGTGAAGCCCTATAATTGGGCCCCCTTTATTAGAGATCTGGTAATGGGACCTTTGAGGGCGAAGCTCTAAAACGGAGACAAAGCCCTTTAATCTAAATACCCGAATAAGCGTGTGAAATGTCCAGTTTTCAAGAGCAGTTGTTAGTGCGTTTTTGTCTATTTTCAGGGCAGTCGTAGAAAGAAGTATATTCAACTTACATTTGCAATGAATGGTCATTGCATAATATACTATTCAGCAGCTAATAATGAAATAAAATTTCCGAAAACTTATTTCCTGAATAATTTCAAATTTGAACACGAAATTTATGAGATACCAAAAATACGCAATTTTATCCCGATTTAAACGTTTTTGTGACACATAGGGTTTTTCTGCTCTCAATGGTTAAACGAAAAATTAAATCATACCACTGCTAGCCTAAAAATAAATTGCTTATCATTATTTTTGAGACAAATAAAAAGGAACTGAAGCATACAAATTTTATTTAAAAACATAAATATGACAAATATCTGGTTAATGACATATTCAAAAAGTAGCTTAATAACTATTTTCTTCTATTAAATACCTATTAAAAATATATTTTCATTTCATTATAAATGCTACTATCACTGAAAAAAATCTCCTAAATAAACTGGTATATCTAGAAAAAAAGATTAAATCTAGAGTATTGGCAATTGTAATTGGTTTATTTAGATTTGCTAAACCAGTAAATTGTTAGGGTATTTCTATAAAGCTATTGTATTAATAAGTACCCGTATTAGGTAGGTATATAATATAATTAAAGTAGATAAACATATTTACAGCAGTGCCTTCACTGGTTTTGAAACGTTACCAAGTTAGTATACTTGGAATGGGGAAGAGCCGTCGGTCGTCGACCTCCAATGCTCTCAATCTATTGGTGCAGTTACTTTACTACGTGCATACTATAAATATTTTGGGGGTAAAACAAGGCGGAACCAAGGGAAGCGGCATTGCCAGATTGACATGTAAGAACTTCAGAACCGGTTTTTGATGAATCAAAAATGGGGAAAATAAGTATTTAGTGTTATAATTTAATATGAAAAAAGTATGTACAGTAACTCGTAAACTTAAAATTTGGCAACGCTACATCTATCGACCATAGAATGTGCCTCAATGTTGGGGGAAAACAAAGAACCATTTGTCCCGTCTCTTCAGGTTAAATGTCTTTGTACTCGACTGTAAATTTAGATAAAATATTTTTAATCTCATGTGCCATTTTAGAAAAAATAACATGTAATCTTCCCCAAACCCCCAGTGGCGGATGTACGATTTATGGGGCCCTACGCTACGTAATTTTTGGGGCCCCTACGCCCTTCTTTTTATTTTTATTTTTTTAATACAAAGGACAAGATAAAACAAATATTTTCATTTTAGAATTTATTGTTAAGTTAAAACAAAATCAAAACGAAACAAAATTAAAAATATTAAGTAAATAGGAAGACTATCGATGAGATCAAAACCTTTGGTTCATAATCAAATAACTTAAAAGTAACTTCAGGTACATTCTACATAATAATACTATAATACTAATAATAATACAAAATCACATAAATAAAAAAGGAACTAAGTCTAGCATTAAAAATAAAGAAAATAAATACATTTTAGACAAACAAACAAATAAAAACTCAAAAATACTAAAACAAAAATAACCAGTTTTCTTATAGTAGAGTAATAGTTTTCAAAACTACAAAAATATAAAGTACTAAAGGTACAACAGAAAAAAACTAGGTAGTAAGGATATACCTATATAAAATATGAACATATAGGAAACAAACAAAAATCATAAAAACAAATTATTTTTCTAATTTTAATATCGGCAAATTCCCTTATTGCATCATCGTAATTTAAATTACCAGTCAAATCACTTGAATCAATTGAAAGTATTCCCAAAAATTGCAATCTTTTTTCTGTCATAACAGTTCTATATTTATTTTTTATTATTGTTAATTTGGAAAAGGAACGCTCCGCTTCGCAACTAGTTACGGGTAGAGTTAAAAAATATCTTTACGGTGGTGTATAAATTGGGAAATACATCTATCATTTCCTTACTATAGATGATAATTAACATTGTTGAGCAACTCGTGTTTTTTTCAGGGTTAAATATTTTTAAATATTGTTTGAACTGCAAGGCTTCGCTAATGCGTTCTTCTTCAAGACCTTCGTTGTAATATTCTAAGAGTTTTTAAAGCCCTCCGCATCAATATCGTCATTTGAGATATCCCCTATATCAAAAAAAAACATTTAAATTTAACTGTTATATCTCGATAGACAGAACTTCGGCGATATAAGTCGTTTATCAAAAAATCCAAGCCTGTTGATAATCTCAACTCTAAATTTTACTTTTCCAATAAACATAGGCATCTCAGTTTCCTTATTAGCTAGCAATATTTTTCTGTTACTGTTACTGGATTCAGCAAGTTCTTTTTCAATATCTTCGCTTAGTTCTTTAGCATTTGCTTCCAATTTATCGGTTTCTGATTCAGATTTTTTTCTGACGTCTTGTAAAAATTGTTTTAAAGAATCCAATAAATGGTATCCTTCTTGTATATCCAAACCAGGCGATTGCAATTATTTGGTAGAAACTTTATTAAAGCGCTTTAGAACTTTTTTCCCAATTTAATGTTAACATAGCAAATTCAAATTTAATCATCTTTTTGTATAAGTTTTTGGCTTCGTTTCTGCAATCAGTTTTTTCTCTTTCATGCATGTAAATATGTTTTAAAGATTTTAGAATATCATCGTGTGCTCTAACAGCTTCATAATGAGCACATCATCTTGTTAGACTTAAAGATTTAAGAGCGTATTGAAGTTTGGCGATAGTTGATACAATATTCCATCTATGGGGTGACACGGAGAAAAAAACATAAAGGGACTGGATAATACCAAAATAATCAACGACTTCTGGCATTAATTTTACAGCTTCGACTCCCACCAGGTTCAATGAATGTGCCGAACAAGGTTAAAATCTGCAAACTTGTTTATTGACTTAAAACGAGCCTGAACTCCATTATATCGACCACTCATCTTGGCTGCGTTGGCGTATGACTGTCCTCTAATGTTTTGTAAAGAGAGAGACCACATTTATTTAAAAATGCAGATATTTCTTGAAACAAATATTCTGATGTGTGATTTTCAATGGGAATGAAAGTCAAAAACCTTTCGTACGGCAATCCTTGATAACAATATCTTACAACAATAGCTAGTTGGTCAAGGTGTGCCAAGTCCGGTGTAGAATCTACAATTATAGAATAGTACTGAACATCATTATTATTTATTTGATCGATATATAGCTCTTAATACTTGCTTTCCCATTATAGCAATAAGTTATTCGTACGTAGTTTTGGACAAATAGGATACAGTTTTTCCCGATGTAGACTGGCATTTTTTTAAATATTCTTGCAAAAAAGGGTTAAAATCTGAAATTAACTCAATAATTCCCATAAAATTTCAATTATTGGGTGAGCCCTATTTTTCTTCATGTCCTCTTAATGCTACACCTCTTTGGCACAAACATTTTAAAACTGCTACGGCTCTTTGCAATACTTGGTAAAAGTGGATAATTTCTTTTTTGGTCTGCTCTTCTAGTTCTTTGTCGATAGTATGTTTATTTGTCTTTCTTGAAAACCATGTTAAAATTGACTGCTTGTGACCTTTACCTTCCTGGTGCATATCCAGTAACCGCAAAATATTAGACCAATCGTTAAGTCCGGTTTTAAATTTTGATTCTACCTTTGAGAACACTTTACACGCAATACAATAAACCAATGCACTGCTTGGTGAGTAACATAACCATTGTCTTTTTATCTGTTGTCCGTCCTTTAGAGTCTTTGAAAAACAACTATTAGGAAAATATCTTTTATGCTTTTCTCATGTAATTTCAGATTTAGGATATCTATTATTATGGTCATATTTTGAAAATATGAAAAATCTTTAGCTAGGCATAATTTAATCACATCGCTATTAATACAGTCTGGCCATAAAGCTAAGTCTTGATACCCACCAAAGGTTGTATCCAATTCAGCAAATGATTCGTTGCAACGTTCCAATTTTTTGAAGTGAAAACTTCTTTAGGCGCGTTTTGCGTTTTTTCCTGGGGATTGAATTCAGTAAAACCGTCACGCATCACGCGTCACGCTCGGCGCTGTCACGCTCGGATATGTATGGCATGTTCCCGCATAGATGGAGGGCTGACATTTTCAGGGGATGTAGCCGGGGTAAAAAGAAGATCCTGGACGAAAACGGGACCCCGTACCCCGCCCCCCTGCTATTTCAAACACCTCTGCAATGCAAACTCAATAAAAAATAGAAAAATTTCAAAAATGTAACGCTTATCGACTCAAAATTGCTGTATAACTAAACCACCAAGAAACAAATTAATGGGATTTTGTGCTCTATAGACATAATAAAAAGAAGATGCCGACGCGTTGCCCGTTGCGCCACGATTCGTGCGACGTCAACATCTAAACAGGAAACAGCGTTGTCAATTTTAAATTTTTGCTCGAAGGAAATGACTTTGTTTACGCACTCTTTATGTCTTTACAGTCTTTACTGAACGTTATAATAAAAATGATAGGTAAATAGGTATAGGCATACGTTTTTGTATGTAATAATGTAATTAACTTTTAGTGTGTAGTGTGTCGTGATTATAGTTTCCTGGATTTTAATTTATTATAATTATTACTGGAGGGGAGCGTTAGATTTTATTTAATTTAACAGATTTTTTTAAAAATTTGGAATTTGGAGTAGGTATACTCTTGAAAGTAAGGTGGGCCCCTGCGGGGCCCCCAGGCTGCCCGGGGCTCTACGCTGCAGCGTACTTAGCGTACCGGTAAATCCGCCACTGCAAACCCCTATTGACACTAAAACTTTAAAAATCCCTGCACACTTACAATTAGCAGACCCAAGCTATTTTATTCCCTCTGAAATCAACATTCTTATTGGAGCTGACGTTTACTATGATTTGTTAGCAGGGCCGGATTAAGGGTCCAAGGCGCCCTAGGCTAGTCGACCATCACGCGACGGGGGCAAGGAGGGAAATACTAGGGGCGGAGCATAGAGTGAACCTTCTAGCACCGAACATTAACACTAGACTAGAAGGTTCCCTCTAGGCCCCGCCTCCAGCATTTCCCCTCTTGCCCCATCGCAGAACCTGATGAAATGCTGGTTAACCGCTCAGGCCTCGTCCCACGTTTTTCACCGTCTGGTCTAAAGTGTGGCGTCTCGCCTTTGTAAGCGCTACATCAAAAGTGCCGGCTGAGGGTGAACCTTCTAGTCTCTTGTTAATATTCGGTGCTTCTAGTCCTAGTCTATTGTTAATGTTCGGTGCCTAAAGTCCTGACTGCCTGGCTCTTTTTTGTAAGGGTGAGCGGTGTGCGGCGTTTTTTTGTTGGGAAATCATTTATTTTTTATTAAAAAAGTAAAGTGGGCGCGTGCAGCGACAGCTTTCAGTGCCACTGTCGGCTTTCTTTGCAGTGATTTCATTGATTTGAAAGAATACATAGGCGTTGGGAGGGGGGCAGTTGCCCAATCCTAAGCACTAGAAGGTATCTGTTATACTAACCTAACACACATTTAAAAATTTCTTTTCGACCTTGGTTTTAGTGTCAAAATGTCGGATTGCCCTCCCCCCTAGCTCACAGGCTGGCGACGCCCTTGAAAGGATATACCGATTTTTTTTTTTAAACTAGAAGCACTAAAATTTTTTGGCGTTCGGAAATCGGAGCGTCACGCCGACAAAGATTTCTACAGTATTTTTTTACATCAATTGCCTACTACATCGATATAACAAAAGTTTTATAGTAAAATCAGAATATTGTCATCTTAACAAGGCGAGAAATTTGGACATTGGGATATTTTAGGGTATCGGGCGTCGCGCCGCGCCGGACTGCCGCCGGGTCCGCGGCGCCCCCACTGCCTGGGCGCCCCTAGGCTATAGCCTAGTTAGCCTAGTGGGTAATCCGGCCCTGTTTGTTAGCAGAAGGAAGTTTTAAGTTAGGAAAAAATTTACCCTTCCTGCAAAATACACATTTAGGTTGGATTATCACGGGCAGTGTGCCGCAGTACCCAAATCGCTCTTTAATGCATGCAAGTCATGTGGCCCTAAGGAACGAAAGTGTTTCGTTATTTTTAAAAACTGAAGTAACAAATCCCACTGAAGAGCGAAAAATTAACTTAGTTAGTGTAAACACAAACACAAACAAATTTTGGTATGATATAGGATTGAAATTCTCAAAATTTTCTCGATTACAACGCACAGTGGCGTACATGATTCCGTTTATAAATAATTTAAAACCGAAATTACAAAAACTAAACGGTCCTTTAAATGTGAGAGAACAACAAAACGCTCTTGATGTTATACTTATTAATTTGCAATCAGACTGTTTTTCAAAAGAGGTTTCGGAGCTTAAACAAAATAAACCGCTGTCTAATAAGAATTTATTATCGCTAAATCCATTTATTGATCATCTCGGATTTCTCTGTGTCGGTGGACGATTGGAACACGCTGATATTCCTTATCGACAAAAACACCCTATTCTTTTGCCCTCAAACAATCACATTGTGTCTCTTTTGCTTAAACAAGAACATATTCGCTTAGGTCATGCTGGGCCTCAAAACATGTTATTCAATTTCAGAATGAAATTTTGGCCACTTAACGGTTTACGTGAAGCAAAACGTATTATAAGGAATTGTGTAATGTGTTATCGGTTCCATGCTCAGTCTAGTCAACAAAGTATAGCAAATTTGCCAAAAGATAGAATTAGGATTTCTCGACCATTTGAAAAAGTTGGTGTAGATTTTGGCGGACCCTCTTTAATAAGTAGTAGTAGTAGTAGTAGTAGTAGTAGTAGTAGTAGTAGTAGTAGTAGTAGTAGTAGTAGTAGTAAGGGTGGGGGGGGTGGCGAAGCCCGGTAAGTAGGCCTATAAGTCCCTTTTCACCGTCCCCGATCCGCCCTCCCCTACCTGGCTACTTCGAACACCCGGCCCGCACTGAAACGGCCTGTCACCTTGATAAAGGTGAGGACGTCGTCCCAGTGCAGATCCTTTAGATCTTCCCGAGCAAGTGTTGGTGCTCCCAGTATCTTCCTCCTTAGGCGACTCCACCTATCACAAATTCCTATATAGTGGTATGAGGACTCCTCTCCTGCCCCGCAGTTCGGGCAGAGTGGGCTGTCCCTCACGCCGATAAGATGCAGATGTCTGTTTAGGCTTCCATGCCCAGTCAGAATACCTACCAAGTTCCTGATGTCCTCTCGGCTCTTTTTTAGCAGTCGCCTTGCTCTGGATCCGTCAGGATTTAGAATCATTTCCTTGGCTTGTCTGCATCCTTCTTTTCCTCTCCAATTGTGCTTTGTATTGTTCCAGGCCCAGTTATTTAGTTCCTGAGAGATTTGCCTTTTACTTAAGCCCAGACCCGGTTCTGGACCGACGAGGTGGCTCATTGAGCCTTGTCTTGCCAATTCATCGGCCCGTTCGTTGCCCTCGATGCCACTGTGCCCTGGAACCCATCTGAGTCTTACTTCCTTGCGCACAGCCAATCTATCTAGGGCGTCTCTACATTCTTGAACTAGCTTACAGCTTGCCCTGGGTCTTTGGATCGCCCTGAGAGCGGCTTGACTGTCCGAGTAAATATATATACTCTCTACACCTTCTGTTACCTCCGCCTTGGTTGCTACTTTCAAAATAGCAAACACCTCCGCCTGGAAAACAGTGGCATATCTCCCCAGCGAAGTGCTTTCTCCTGATTTAGTGTTGTCTAGGTATACACCGGCTCCGGATGACTGTGTATTAGCCATCCATGAGCCGTCAGTGTACCATGCGTGTACGCCGCTCGGCGTACGTACCTGGCCTGACAGTCACTCTTCCCTTGATGGAAATTCCACTTGGAATATTGCCTTTGGTCGCAATGATGGGTAGATCCCTACTCATTTTGGCGGCAATAGTCGTATGGCCTTTCCCTGTGTATTCCGTTCGCCATAGGCCGCTGTCGATCATCCTTTTGTGAGCCGCCATTGCCTCTCTCTCAATCCAGATCGGGAGGTCCGGCAGCCCCAGGATGATGTTGCCACCAGACCACGGATCCGTAGGAAATCCTCGGTCTTATCACAGCAGTGTACAGCCACTGGAGGATGTAAGGTTTTAAACCCCACTTCCTACCTACCGTTCTCCTTAGTTGCCACATAATCGCGGTTGTCTTATTCACCACCTGTCCAACGTGTGCCTTCCACGTCAATTTACTGTCTAAAATAACTCCCAAATATTTGACTTGTTGACTTAGGCTCAGTCTCGTCTGGTAGAGTATGGGATGTATAAAACCTGTTAGATTTCGTTTCCTTGTGAAGAGAATGAGTTCGGTCTTCCCTGGGTTTACTGAGAGACCATTCTCCTCACACCAACCTTGAACTATCCGACACGCCACCTGCATACGCTCGCAGACCGTTCTCACGAACTTGCCCGTGATCATTACTAGCCCGTCGTCAGCATATGCTTGTGCGTAGAATCCCTCAAGATTTAACTTTCTCAGGAGGCTGTCCATCACCAGGCACCACAAATATGGCGAGAGGCAGCTGCCTTGTGGGCAACCCCCTCTTACCCCGGCTTCGACGCGAACTTCTCCCAGCGTGGCGCTGATCTTTCGGTCTTCCAGTGCCGTTTTTACCCACTTGACCAAATGAACTGGTGTTCTCTTGGCCTGGAGGGCTTGACAGATAGTTTTCGTTTTAGCCCTATCGAAAGCTCCTTCTTCCTCAAAGAAGAGCGCTAGCGCCATTTCTTTGTTTTCTATTGCCTTTTCAGCCCTTCTAACTACAGAATGGAGAGACGTTTCAGTCGACTTCCCCCTTCTGTAGGCGTGCTGATTATCATGTAGAGGAGAATCAGTTAGGATCTCTTCCATGATGAACTTGTCAATCATTTTTTCCATTGTCTTCATTAGAAATGAAATTAGACTTATAGGCCTAAAGGACTTGGGATGGGAATAGTCTCTCTTCCCTGCCTTGGGGATGAAGACGACATCCGCTGCTCTCCAAGCTTGTGGAACGTACCCTAGTGCTATGCTGGCCTCGAATACTCTCTTTAAGTAAGGGAGTAACGTGTCAAGGCCCGCCTGCAGCATCATGGGTATAATTCCATCCGGCCCTCCTGCCTTATATGGACTGAACTCCCCCACTGCCCAAGTTATGGATTCCTTCCAGTCCATCTCTGGCTCTGGTTCCTGGTCCCAGTTGGTAGTCTGTACCTCTCCGGGGAAGTGGGTTTTTAGAAGCTCTATCGTTTCCTCTCTGTTCGCCGTCCATTGTTCGCCTGTTTTCAGAGAGCCAATCTCTTTTTGTCTTTCCGAGCCCAGCAGTTTAAGCAGACGCGCTGAGTCCGAGAGAGACTCCATCTCTCCACAGAATTTCCTCCAGCTGTCTCTTTTGCTGCGTCGGACCTCGATTTTAAATTTCCTTCTGGCTTCCAGATACACATCCCAGAGCTCCTGCCGCCCTTCCCTGAAAGCGTGGCGGTGTGATCTTCTCACGTCTTTTTTAAGACGGTCCAGAGTATCACTCCACCAAGGCAGCCTCTTGGCGCTCGCTTTCTTAAGTGGGCACGCTTGTTCATAGGAGTCGATGATTATACTGTTTAGCTTTACCACCTCAATTTCTAGTTCTTGTTTTGATGAAATAGCCTGCCCTAAAGTTCCCATGGACATTACCAGACTTTCCCTAAATTTGTTCCAGTCTGTTGCCCTCGGAATTCTTTTCAGTGGCTTCTCCATCTTATCCGATTTAATTTCGAATCGGATCATTCTATGATCGGACATAGTTATGTCCCTACTTACCCTCCAATTGACTACCTTTTCCGCAAATGCTCGAGTTACCACTGTAATATCGATAACCTCCTGACGAACCCGATTCACAAAAGTTGGTTCCGCATTTACGTTAGCTACTTCAAGGTTTTCCGATACGAAATACTCTAATAAAGCCGTACCTCTCGCGTTAGTGTTAGTGCTCCCCCAAACGATATTATGCGCGTTGGCATCACACCCCACGATTAGTGGAAAACCTTTGTCTTTACTGTATTCTATTAACCTTATTAATTCTTCCGTTGGGGGAAGTTGCGCGTTATCATACGGAAGATATAAACTGCTAATTAATAACTTATGTTTTGTGCCACTCACCATGTATTCCAGCAGGATCACCGTGATGTCCTTGGAGCTTAGTTGTGGTAACAGAGGTCCCTGCAGCTCCCTGGACATCACGATACATGTCCTCGGCCTCTCTACTCCTTCACACCCGGCCAAGATGGTAAAGCCGGGGGTCCCAAGTCCCCTTATGTTTTCCCTAAAAAAGTAAGGTTCTTGTATTAGTATAATCTCTCCAGATTTTCCAGCCATAATGCTTGCCAATTCAGCACTAGCATCCCGGCTATGCTGGAGATTTATTTGACTTACCCTTAATTGCGCCATGGGGGACACCATGGATAGGGGTAGCCACCTTACTTTGACTTACCCTTAATTGCGCCATGGGGGACACCATGGATAGGGGTAGCCACCTTACTTGGCTATTGCCTGCTTCCTGATGGTTTGGAAGTCCCGGCTGAAGTGCCCCGCCCGGTGGGTGATCTCCGAATGGTTACCCTGTAAACTCGCACAGCGACCAATTCGAAGAACACAATCCACCCGGCCAGCTCTTTTTAATAAAGTCCTCTAGGCTACGAAAAGCACCGATTATCAAATGTTACTTAGCAATTTTCGTGTGCATGAGCACAAAAGCTGTACATATAGAGTTAGTTTCTAGTTTATCAACTGATTCTTTTTTAATGACGATTTATATCACTACGTGGTAACCCCACTATAATTTTTAGCGATAATGCTACCAACTTTTTAGGATCTAGGAATTATATTAAAGAACTTTATGACTTTTTTAAGAAAGAGCAACATTCCAATATTATATCCGATTTTTTAGCTACTAAGCAAACGGAATGGAAATTTATCCCACCCCGTAGCCCCATTGGGGAGGTATGTGGGAATCCGCAGTAAAAAAGCGCTAAATACCACTTGTACCGTCTTGTTGGTAATGCTCATTTCACTTTCGAGGAATTGAATACCATTCTTACTCAAATAGAGGCTATTCTTAATTCCCGCCCCCTTTGTCCACTCTCAAGTGACCCATCAGACTTGCAATGTCTGACTCCCGGCCATTTTCTTATTGGCACAAGCCTTACCGCTTATCCCGAAAGAGGCCTCACAGATATTCCTGAAAATCGACTCTCATTTTTTCAGAGGTGTACTCAGATACAGCAAACCTTTTGGAAGCGCTGATCAACTGATTATTTAAACAGGTAACAAAATCGCCCAAAATGGTTTACTCCCTCTTCAAACCTTAAACCAAATGACATTGTCTTATTAAAGGAAGACAATACACCGCCCTTAAAATGGCCATTGGTAGAATCATTGAGATGATGCCTGGTGCGGATTGAAGAGTAAGAGTGGTGAAGATAAGAACACAAGATAGATTCTTTACTAGAACCATCACAAAGCTGTGCCCTCTTCCTATTGAGGAAGCAGATAGTTCTTAATTTCTAAATATGTATATTCATTCTTTTTATTTATATTGTTTATATTTTTAACTTTTATTATTTTGTTATTTTCTTGATGCTTTTTGATTTTTTGAAGCGAATGTTGTGAAAAGTCACACCAATTTTATTTATTACTGCTCTTTGAAAATATTAATATTATTTTGCCCTTAAAAACATTCTCGAGTATTATGAAAGCTATAAAAACTCTTATTTATTAACGCTTATCTGGAGCCTGACAGGTCATTTTGACCGTGCTCGAATTTGAGGCTGTTTCTGTTGCAGTTTCTAATCTCTATAATGTGTTGATTCTTCTGGTTCTTTATGCATTCGAAAGAAGTGCGTGGGAAGAGAAAAAGAACCAAAAATTTAAGTTAATCAGAAGTTAGTAGAAGTCACGTAAGGTCTACGGGCTTTCGAGCCTGTAGTTGCTCTGCCCTTTTTTTAATAATGTGATAATAACAAAATGGTATTTGAGCCTTTTGTTGCTCTGCTCTGATATTACGCTCTAAAGTTGCATCTATGACGCCCTAAGTTACTCTATTGAAGTTCTCTCTGCCCTTTTTTGTATTGCTCTGTTTTACTTAAATGTTATCGCGAAAGTTGGAAGAAGTTTTGGAAGTCAAAGTGTATTTTGACTACTTACAAGCAGTTCTCTAGATGGTTGTTTGTTATAGTTAGTAAGAAGTGAGAAGAGAAACGAGTAGTGATCAGACTGATTAGTGATTAATTTAAGGTTCTTTCCAATTTAGTTTTAACGCATTGGTGTGGATATTTAACACTAAGTGTGTCGGACGAAGAGTAGATTTAAATACAAACATTTGACTAGTTCATACCAATATTTAAATTTTCTTTTGTACATAGACGTTTCGTTCTTATTAATAGCATTAAAATTAATCAAATTTGGACTTTTGTGTTTAATGTGGGTTAGTGTAAATTTCCTGATACAATAAATTCAGCCTATGGCTGTGGTCCTTCGAACATTTAACCAGAACCAGTTACGCGGTTCTACGATATAACCCAAGTGTTATGTCCCCCTTTGTGTTGGAGTGAGAACAACATCCACTCCCCAACATAATGTTTGATATGATTTTAATGCTTTCATAATGAAAGCATTAAAATCATATCAAACAAATGAAAGTTTCATTTGTGCTTCCACCATATTCTTCCTGTTTATTACCATAATTTTCATGTGCATTTTCGCTGGATATTTCTGGTAATTGTTTATTGTCAGGATCAGTATTGTCGTGGAAGTTTTTGTTTTCTGAAGAATCTTTGGTATCCGTGTTTTCGAGGTCAGGGGATTCTTCTTTTATGTCATACTTTTCATTGGATTGCTCAATTTTTCCTTCTGAGGAATAGTTTTTGTCGTTATATAATGGATATTGTCAATATTTTCATTAAGATCACGGGCGATATAAGTTTCTTGGCCCATTTTCTTCTGGGGATCAGAATTTTCATCTCTTTTATCATCCTTAGAATCAACTTTCTTATCGCAGTTTTTGTTTTCTGGAACTACATTACCAACCTCATCTGTTTCATTAGTGTCCAGTATTGAAAGTTGGTTCGATTTCGGCTAAACTGACGTAATTATCTCCTACACTCTCTTTCGGAGATGAAAATGATGTGTTTGATTTGAACCACATCACGTTTTTGCCCTTCAAGAACTATCTCACAAGGAACAATGTGTGCATCAGTTAGATATATTATTTCTCCTACTTTCAAATTATTATTATTTGTATTCTAGAGATTTCTGATTTCATCCATAATAACGCTCACATTTATGCTTTTCCTGTGATATCCAGGTCTTCTCTGAGATAATTGATTCGTCTCTTCTCTGATTTAACTGATTCACTTCCTCTAAAACATTTTGTATAGTCCACGCTGCTGTCTGGGTTCAGAGGGTAGAGGCCATATTTTCTAAACCCATTGATGATTGTGATGGTCATGCCGTTTGAATTAAAGGTTTCTTGGAAAACTCTGCCGAAATTTAGTGTGCTAATACCAATTTGGTTGGCATTTTGAGGCCTTTTTTGTCATTTTCTGACAGTTTTCTTCCGCCTCATGGGGCGGAAAACGCTGCCGTGTGCGGGATGCAAAATATATGCCTAATTTTTCGCAGACTTCACTGAGTGATAAAGTTAAGTGCGACTTGTGCCCATTTAAAAACAATATAATAGGCCTTTGAATCTGATTTTCTTCTAGCCAGGCACAGAATTCATTAACCTTATACTCAAAAAACACCTCTCATTTCATTCATCCGCTTTCTGATTTCCCTAACACCCAGTTGCGTGACAAAGCTCTTGGAGGGCGAATATATGAAAAAACTACCAACGGTAGCCCAATTTTTCCACTAGCTATGAACAGGATTAAAATATTAATCAGCCCTTTTTCATTCCCTAACTTAACGTTATAGAGGTTCTTGTATCCTTTCGGTTCTAACACCTTTCCTGTTTTTGGACAAAGTGGGAACTCAGATTCGTCAGCGTTAAAAACTCTTTCAGGGTTCAATAGAACTCCTCTTAAATTATTTTCTTCTAAATACTGCTTCAAATCAGTACACCACGATCTTATGTATTGTTCAGTTATATTGGCACGTGCTTTATTCACTTCTTCTGCCTCCCGCAATTTTTCGGATGTCGTCTCATAAAATAGTACTCATGGCTTAATTTTTTTCTGCCACATGATCTCTCAATAGAGGTGTAGGTCCGGGTTTAGTTTTAGTATCAGTGGATATGCTTTTTATCATGTCAATCAATGTTAATTTTGGGACATTGAAATGATAACCAGCTGCATCGATGCTCATTCGTCCAGCTGTTAGCTCCATCAAAGCTGCTTTCAGGGCCTCGGGCGAGTATTGCAAGAGTTTTCTTTTTCTCTTAATTTGTGTTCTCTTTACACCATTTCGGACTTTAGTTGCTTCAGGTTTCCGTTTTGCTGCCATATCTGTAAATAAATATGTATTGGTGATTAAACTACTACATGCGTGGTGTGAGAACTACATAGGTATACCGAGACATATACGTCATATCAGTAAGAAAATTAGGAATTTTTAGCAATCTGTCAACCGAACACTACTAGTATCTAATATAAAAATATTTATTTTATGAGAACATGGTGGGGGAAGGGTAATGGTGGGGAAAATATGTACCATAGAGAATGGATCCATTCAATTTACTTATTTCTTGCAAAAATGGTCGAGAACCTGACTGAGTAGGAGAACCGGTACACTTGCCCTATATCATGAATGATAATTATTAATGACTAATGAGGGCTATTTCCTCCATATGGTATCCATTGCTAGGAAGTTTGAATACCTGAAGGGCCTGGCTAGGGTTCGTCTGAGCCTGGAGGGCCAATATCAGGAGGCTGAAGAGAAATAGGATTTTTCCTGAGTCATAATATGTCTGAATATGTGTTTTATGGTTTTTTTCTTTGAAATGCCCCTCTTGAAGTTTTGGTTACTATAATAAGGATATATTGGGGACGTATTTTGTTTCTAAGTGCAGTTTTCTTGTAGACTGTTTGATCTACTTGAATGTTAGGAGCTTCCTCAGTGTTTTTATTTTGTTTTTGATTCCTATGTGACTGATTATGACAAGTCGCTTTGTAAATACTGTCATAAGAGCGTAACACGACTTTTCCAATTTTACGTTGTATTGTTCAAAATTAGACAAGTCATTGTTTAGGTTAGGTTCGTTGTAGTAAGAGACATATAAGATAGAATTTGTATCCAAAAGACGTTAATACCGTTAAAAAATCTCCTCAGGGCCCGAGAGAATCCTCCATTACCCCCTTCTTTCCAGGTCTGAGGATTTTGCAAAAAAATCTTGATCGACTCATTTTAATTATACCTTTTAAGCTTTGTAATTTTGCATTTTTACACCTGCTCTAATTTTACCTAACTATATACACATATATCGAGTCAAATGTAGTCAGAACATTGACGAAGTTAAAGAAAAGTAAGTCGCTAGCTTCAATAGTTTTTTCGAAAAGGTTTTTACCTCAAAAATGTTCGTTGTTAATTTAAAGTTAAAATAAAACTACACCCATTTAAAGATGAAAATAAGAAAAACAGGCCACTAATAAATGTTATAAAAATAAAATTTATCAAATTTCTATACGAAAAAAACCTTTCTAAAGTTAAAAGACTTACCAATACCTAAGTGAGAATTATGAATCTCTATAAGTAGACATTTAAATACCTACCTAACGTGTTTAAATGTAATAAAGGAAAAACATTAACTACTTGAATATTTGTCAATACAATAGAATATAAATTAACATTTTTAATATGCTGAAATGATATATATTTCACATTTGATTTGACTTTTTTAAGCAGTTGTTTTCCATCATCAGATTCAAAAATGCAACAAATTCAGTGCATTCATTTTTTTATCAAATAAGCTTTTTATAAACTTTAAACAAAATAATATTGTCGCTGACTATACAACCAAACTAAAACATGTCTTTATATAAACATTGAATAAGAATCTTTACTTCAATAGCATAGTTACACGAAAAAAAATGGCACCTAAGCCATAACAACACATTAAATATTTAATTTCTGTGAACTTCAAATTAATAATCATAATAGTAATAAAACAAATAGCGAAAGGACAAAATATTAGCAAAAATAGGTTTTTTGAAAATTAAAAACTCGATCAGAAGTAGGGGTTGTCATTTTCTTGAAAACTTCTTGATCTTGTCTTCATTTCAAGACAAGATCAGGACAAGAAATGATCCTTGTTTTTCAAGACAAGACAAGAAATTATTTCTCAAGATCAAGATTTCTTGAAATTTCTTAAAAACCTAGAATTATTAAAAAAAACTAATTTGTTTGCTAGTTTACTGGAAAAAAAAAACAAAGCACTGCAACATTTTTAACAGATGAATAAAAAATTAAATTATGCAATTTTTTTTTATAATACCAAGCACTTTGCCGGATGCCCAAAGTTGAGATATACACTATGGGCCAAGTTAAATTGGAACCTTTCTTAATGCTTAATACACACCACTTCAAAAGTCTTGGACCCCCAACTACTTTTCTCATAAGAGGCAATGCAAACATGTCCGCCTGGAAACAGGCATATCTAGTTTATTAAATAAGCAAACAAAGTGATTCAAAAAATAAAATGCCAAAAAAGAAACTTCAAAAGGATTACAAAATTAATGTACTGCTGTAACCAGTGGACTATGTAGGTAAAGAGTGTTAAGACTATGTTGGGGTTTGGAACCTTCGGCAACATGCACCAAGACGGAGTTTTATCCACAATACCGAAACAGAATTATTGCACTCGACGCGCGTTTCGCTAACCATGTTAGCATCATCTCCTGATGAGGCTAACATAATTCTGTTTCGGTATTGTGGATAAAACTCCGTTTTAGATTAAAACTGGTTTTAATCATCTCCTGATGATGCTAACACGGTTAGCGAAAGGCGCGTCGAGTGCAATAATTCTGTTTCGGTATTGTGGATAAAACTCCGTTTTAGAGTGTTAAGAATTTTCAGAGAAATCCTAAATTTTGAATTCACTCGGTATCAATTTTGACTTAAATTTTTGGTATTACATTATAGACAATTCATTGGCAAAGTTATCCACCCTAAGACCGTAGTCAAACTTTAGTTTCTGTTTCATACGGGGAGAGTCAAAAATTTATGTTTATCTAAAAACTCTCAACACTCTGCATATAGTCCACTGGTTACGGCAGTAGATTCACTTTGTAATACATTTGTAGTTTCATCTTATATTAGCATTTTCTTTTTAGAATCGCTTTGTTTGACTATTTATTAAAGTAGATATTAATGTTTTCAGGCAGACATGCTTATATCGTGTCTTATGAGAAAAGTAGTTGGGGGTCCAAGGCTTGTGACGCTGTGTGTCGTTTTTTATTTTCAAAGGATTTTTTTTAATCATTTTTGGATATGTTATGGCTTAAGGTATTGAGATGAAAAAGTACTTTGCAAAGCGGGTCTACTTCAATGGCGCACAGAAAAGGGGGTATTTTTTTAAACCAATGTTTCAGGTCGTTGCAAAAATCGACCGAATGAAATGAAGATGTAAAAATATGCAAAAAAAGATTGGAATGGTTTCGGAATATTGACCATTAAAAAACAGGCATATGCAAACAAAATTGAAATTGATATTTTAATTTTGGTAAATGTCTTGTGGGCCAAATTAAATTGGATAATTTTTTTTATGCTTAATGACTTTTTATCTTCAGAGGATTTTTTTTTATCATTTTTGGATATGTTATGGCCTAAGATATTAGAATCAAAACGAACTTTGCAAAGTGGGTCTACTTCAGTGGCGTAAATTTCGCTACGTAAACAACGCATATTGTGAAGCAACGAACTGTAAAATAATACTACCCTGGCCCTGGCCGCCTGAACCTCGATTCTACGCATAAAGCATAACTATCACATCAGCCAATTTAACCGCTACTTTTAAACGGGGGTTCCCCTTTTGTCAAGATTTCAAGAAATTTCAAGATTTCTTGAGTCAAGACAAGACACCAACTCTCAAGAAATGGTCAAGACAAGATTTTTTTATTTCTTGAAAATATTTCAAGACAAGACAAGAAATTGCTTGCCAAGACAAGATTTCTTGTCTTGCCGATCCCTAATCAGAAGATAAATAAAGAAGTCAGTCAAAAGGGAGAAAATAGAAAATACTTTTATCTTTTATCTTTATTCAGAAGAAAAAGCAAGTGAAAGCTTATAAACTAATTTTATTTCTTTGTGCGAGCTTCCTTTTTTGATTGTTAAATAAATTTTTTTGGCCTCAATAAAGATTTTCGGATAGCGTTTTTAGATATCGGCCTTAGATCCAAGCTTTTGATTAATTGATTACAGTTATCAAAAAAAATTTCTTTTATAAAATAAACTAAGATTTTATGTTTTAATTGTCCTTCATGGAAATAGTTTCTAAATATAATTAAAACATTTAAAGTATTATGAAATACTGCTGGTTTAATGTAAATATGTTCTATATTGTTGTGGAGGATTCATTCTTACCCTGGAATTGATTGCCTTTGGCTCCACAAATGATTGAATTTTGTTTGAATTGTAATGAAATGTGTACCTAGTTTCGTCGATTCGGTATCTATTCGGATACCGTTTTCAAGAAAAGCAAAAAACTAAAAATGAAAATGGTTAACAAATACAATAAAACAGTAAAAAGCTTTTGCAGATTGTCAGGCTTTAAACTGACTTTGACAAGATGACAATTATAATGCCATATTTAATTACTGGGTAACTGGTATTTAGTTTGATAATAAGGTGTTATTTGGTAAATTAATTTGTTTATGAAGTTTTATATATATATATAATTTGGTGTTATTCGCTTTGGAAGAATTTAATGATTTTTGTTGAAAGGATTAGTTAATTTTTAAGTGTCCCTTATCAACTTCAGTTTTTAGCAAAGGTAACCATGTACTATTGAAACTTACAGAAGTTGAAGCAACACATTTATCTTTATTTAATAAAATTAAAGCACTTTCTTTAATTTTACGTTTTTTAGAAGAAGGCTCCTTTGCCAAGATACTAGAAGCGTTCCATTGTATTCTGTGATTGTTATCAAATGCATGTTGACAAATATGTGATTTGTGGAATTGTGCATTTCTAATATAAGTTTGGTGTTCTTTTATACGTTTTGATAATGGTCTACAGGTTTCACCTATATAAAATTTATTACATTCACATGGTATTTTATAGATGACATTTTTAGTAGTTTCATTTTCATTAAGTGGTTTTGTTTTTGTTAGTTTAGATCTAAGGGTGTTTTCTGTTTTGAAAATTGTACGAATGTTAAATTTATTACCTATTCGTTTTATT
>MU181961.1:234698-267194 GCA_016904865.1 Pissodes strobi
TAAATTACAAATAATTAGTTAAGCAATTAGTAGAAACGTAAACATTCCGAATATATCGAAAACCAAGCGATCGGTCGCCTCTATATGAATAACTGTCCCCTTTTTCCTTTTTGCCACCCGAGCCGAATCATCGTTTTCAGGTTTATATAATCATTCTCCGTAGTCAGATATTTAGTCCGAGAACCGTTGCTTACAAGAAACACTTCTGAATTGTCATCCTCACAATTTTCTCCCACAGTATGTTTAGACGTCAACCTATTGACCAGAAAACTTTTGTAAAATGCTACAAACTCTGTGGCAGTGTGATTAATATTCTCATGCCCTCTTTGTCGCATTTTGCCAAAGAAATTTTCCAAGGGGTCTTGTTTGAATGTTCTGGGCATGATATGACTAAAACCAGTACCTGTCAATTTTTTTTATATTCTAATTAAATTCCCAAGACTGGGAGGAAAAAAGTCCATGTTGTTTCTCCTGTAGCGGAAGGTTCTTAATTTTTCTAAGGCATCCAACCAGAATTGTTTGTGGGGAGAACACTTTGTAACACCGACACGTAAATTTGAAGGGTTAAATGAGCTACCATCCAGACTGTCGAAAAGCTTGTCCAAAAATTCCAACAAGCTGGCAGTTTCAGCAGCACTTTTCTCCAAGGTTAAAGTTTAATCTTCAGTCTCAACAGTTGTGCCTAAAAACACATTTGTATCTACAGGGTGTCCCAAATTCGAGCCTCATCATTGGGATCTCGGAAACTAGAAGAGATACGAGGTCGGTTAAATGAAGGCAAAGTTGCGCGATTTGATGCTGATCAAAATGCCACCTTACAAGTTTAAAAATTCCGAACACTTCCGAAGATTTTTGGAAAAACCAAATATTTGCGATTTCATTTTTATTTTTTTATGACTTTATTTGAATAGATATAACAAAATAAATTTCACAGTCTCATTGTTACTTTTTCTATTCTACAAGATTCTACAGATTTTCTAACCGACGTTTCTTCTTTGAGCTGTCATCATCAACTTTGTTTTTTTAAATACGGCCTTGGATTTTTTATTATGGATTTTAAAAGCTTTTAAGGTCCCAGAATCAATTATGTATCGCACTTATTCGAAAAATTCATATTAATGGCATTTTTCATAAGAACTCATGTGTTAGAGAGAGACAGAAAACAGATTTTTGGTCAGATCTTGCCAGGAAATCATTAAAATGATTTTTTTGAAAAAGTGCGATACAACAATGAAAATATGAAATTTATTATTTGTTCCAAATCTAAACGCTATTCAAATTTCATTTACGCCTGATGTAAACAAAAGCACATGTATGCCTGAATCGCACAGGGTCGTACTTTACTTTAAGATCTTGTAGATAAGTAAAGTAAAATTTGCTTATATTATTTTATTATGTGTATTGATTTAAACATATTTTGTACCTTATACATTCCATGGTTGTATACAGAGTCTCGCATATTTTACTGAAATATTATGGATTAAGATACATGCGCGGTTTAAACTGCGTAAAGCTAAATTAAAAATTGATTAAATTATTTATTAGTTTAAGTTTAACATAGTGGCCAAAATATTTTTTTGCATTTTATGGCCAAGTCACTTGAATTTAGTGCTATTTCGACCCGGAAAAATTTTTATATACAGCGTCTCGCAGGTTTTACTGCCGCATTCTGAATTAAAACACGAGGGCAGTTTAAACTGCGTTTAACTAAAATGGAAATTGATATGATTATTAATTGACAGTTAACATAGTGGTCAAAAATGCTTTTTGCATTTTATGGCAAACTTACTTTAACATAGAGCTGCTATTCGGACTCTTATAAATCGGATAGACCTGAAGAACTATCATCACTATTCGTAATCACCAGCGGTTATCTTTGAGCTTCTATAATGTTATCCAAGTCCCACATTTTTCTTTCAACTTTTTGACGGACATGCTCGATATACGTTTTCCATTTTTCTGGAGAAATTAATGCTATTCCTTCCTGAAAGAGATTTTTCATGTCCCCAAATTTAAATGTTATATTCTTATCGGCTACATATCGTTTAACATCGGCCCAAATTAACTCAATCGAGTTCAGCTCACAATGACATGGCGGAAGGCGATGAATTATTTTGTTTTTTTGTTTAGCCATTTCATCTATTGCATACTTATCGTATTGCTTTTTATGCTGCTTAATGAGACTCAGTAGTTGGATTTTCCGCATTTTGCCATCGAATTCAATACCTTTGGATTGTAGCCATTTTTGGATATCATCTTTTCTAAACGCAGTTGTGGGTATTTTTTCGATCTTTCTGGAACGGTAGGGCGCGTTATCTAGCACGATAACACAGCTGTCTTCCAGCTTGGGTAAGGTGTTTGAAAACCAATTTTCAAAGGATTCTTCACACATTTCTTCATGATAGTCGCCGGATTTTTTTGACTCAAAAGCCCATAGTGCAGCAGGCACAAAACCTTCTTCGCTTCCGATGTGGCATATAATGAGCATTTAAGATCCTTTACACAAATAGAGCACTATGTAAAATTCGACCTCTCCTATTGGTCGATCCATCTCGTATTACAATATGTCTTCGTGATGCAATCACTTTGTGGCAAGAGCTCTCGTGGTTGAGAGGTTAAGATGGCTGAGTCTCACCTGGATGGCCCGGGTTCAAACCCTGTTGCTATTTTTTAAAGATTATGTTTCTAAACAGTTTTTTTCTTGATTTTGGGTATGTCTTGGGTTAGCACCTGGTTAGTTTCCATCTCTTGAGCCCCCGTAGCGAGCGAAGCGAGCGGAGGGCCATGCGGATCGACCAATAGGAGAGGTCGATTTTTTACCAAGTGCTCTATTTGTGTAAAGGATCTTAAAATGCATATAATGAGCCTTTTACCCTTTCCTAGAAAAATCAATAACTCACTTAGTGTTCTGGGATTATCATAATAATTAGTGGTCCATCTAAAATCACTGGTTGCATGGTTGCAATACATTCTTCTTGTTACAATAATAATTGTCATAGCTCAAATTATTTGGAAATTCCTACTGAGATCCTTTTTGATGTGTAAACATCTTACGCGGCGATATAAGGGTAAATCTCGGCAAATGGGACAGAAATGTGTATGTGGATGGGGACGGAAATGTGTAAACGGCTGTAACATCACAGCCATGCGTAGTGATTTTATGAGGGCTGCTGAAATATTTGTGCATGTCGATATAGGATATGTTTACACATCAGTGTTTCGAGTACTAGCAGAGTCGCTCATTGTTATACTTTATTTTATTGTATGAAGGTTAATGATTATTTATTTACATCTAATTTCTCATTCAACAAATTCACTGACTATTTCTGTCAATTTATTGGAAGAACCTCAAATAAAAAAGCCGGATTTATAGATTACGTAATAAAGCCGATTTTCTATTCCCTTATTCGTGTTTTAACGGATTTGCCTATTTGGCCCATATAGGGTTTAGGGCAGGATCCACATGTTTACGGATAAACATATAGTTAAATTTACTGTTTTCGATATTTTTTCTTTTTATTAGATTGTAAAGATTGATAAGGTACATAGCTGATGGATCTTTTAATCCAGTCGAGAGTCCATTAAAAAATGTTTGTCTGGATGATGAAACCGACATATCCACCCATACTTTAGATTTAGTGTGACCTGCGTTGATCCACGTCTCATCCAGGTAATAAATTTTTCGGCCTTCCTATCGGTACTGTTTTATTTTTTGTAAATAGTCTCTCCGCCACAAAACAATTTCATCTCTGTCTAATAATAAACTATTTATTCCTCGGGTTTTAAATTTAAAAGTAAGTTTTTTAAGAGTTTATAAAATGTACTTCTTTTAAAAGTGGGTAAAGGCGGATCATCGTTGGCATCTTTCAACACTTTATCAATAGTTGGAAGTTCATTTCTAAAGAAGAGTTGATGCACTTTACGCCTAATTACATTTTATCACACTCTTCCACAGTATCACAAATTTGTTTATACCGTAGCCTTCTTTTTGGTTCAGAAAATGTATAATTTCGTTTATACTCCTTTATAACATTAAATACGGTTTTGGAACACATCTCTGTTTTAGCAGCATCTCTCCTTTCAACTTCATGTATTACCATATCAGGGTTTTCTACAATTTCATGCTTATACGTATTAAGAACAATTTCTTTTGTTCGCATGTCCAGATGTCCCTTTCTATGCCGTTTTTTTAGGAGGAGTAAAACATTTTTCTCAACTTCATCGGCCGTGGCTGTGGAGGACATAATATCGGTAGATGAATTTAAAAAATCCTATTAAAAGTTAATAAAAGCCACGCACTACGTAAGCACTAAATAATCAAAAAAGTGTAACTAAAAATACTGAAACTAATCTAAAAAGTAATAAATTGTCAATAATTTCACCATACAAAATCATATAAGTTTTATTTTAAACAAACACTGTAATTACTTTACACAAAACGTCTTTTGCAAGCAGGGGAATCACAGCGAAAACTGAATGCGACCCTGGTCAAAATAACTGGGCGGCGAGGGGGAAATAAGTACTCAATTTATTTACGCTGAAATTCCTTTCTTTAAGTAAAAAATGTGAAATTCCTCAGAATTTCCGAAAATGCGCCGAAATTCCATAAAATTCTTCTTGCGTCTTGAAATTCCTCTTGCATTGCTTGAAATTCCTCGGAATTCCTCGAATTTTCTTGGAATTCCTCATATTATTATAGAACTTCTGGTTTCATTTCTTGCAATTCCTCGAAATTCCTCCGGAATTCCTCATCCGTGTATTGCAATTCCTTCTACATTTATTAAAGTTTCCTGATTTTTTTCAAATTTATCTAATGAAAAGATTAAAATAAAAATCAGTATTTGAGAAATATTTTAAAATTTCTCTAGAACTAGCTTATAAATAAGCTGTTACGTTTTTCACGTGGGTCTTGAACGAAATTACAAATTTACTATTTTCAACTAATAGTCTCTTTATTATCTACCACTGTATACAATTGAACTCACTAAACTAGTCTTATAACTTTCCAACTAATATCACTTTACAATTTAACACTCAGTGATTAACTAACTACAATTCGTCGCTATTCCCTATTTATATACGATCTAAAATCTATCACGAATACTCGGGAAGACGCGAGGCCACTCTATATGATTCTCCATCGAGATAATTCCAGCTTTCCTGAATCTTCGCGGCCGGCCGGGCGATGACTCATACAGACAGAGAAGCGGTACGCTGCAATGCTAGTTCTATAGGGTAGCACAAAAACATTCTTATGGTTGTTAGTCGTGACATTGCCTCCCTCTTAAAGCTGATCGTCCCGATCAGATACTGCATGCCCGTGATATGCTTTCAGCCGTCGAGGTGAACAACTTTCAGTTTGCTTCTGGGACTACGCTGAATTCTATATACAACGTCATTAATTCTTTTGATGACTGTATAGGGTCCTTCCCATACTGGCGTTAGCTTGGGAGATCTTCCTTTCTTCCTTTGCGGATTATACAACCAGACTTTATCGTTCATCTGAAATCACTGGCTTTCTCCGTGTTTTCTCTGACTAATTCATGGACGTATAGTAACTTGTCCTTAAGGGAGTCTGCGTAGTCTTGAATTTCCATATCCTGGTTGTCTGGCGTTCCGAATAATAGGTCACAGGGTAAACGGAGTTCTCTTCCAAATAAAACCATGGCTGGTGTTAGTCCTGTCGTGTCATGGACTGCTGATCTATTAAAAATAGTGGTATGTGTTGGTCCCAATCCTTCTGATGTTCATCTACGACCTTTGACAAATGTTCTTCAATGGTCTTGTTAAACCTCTCAACCATTCCGTCTGATTGTGGATGTAAGGCGGTAGTCCGTGTTTTATGGATGTTGAGTAAATCACAGACATTCTGGAAAACCTTGGATTCGAAGTTGCGTCCTTGATCTGAGTGCAGCTCTAACGGAACACCAAATCTGCTGAATAAGTTATTCACAAGCACCTCTGCTATGGTAACAGCTTCTTGATTGGGGATCGCAAAGACTTCAGGCCATTGCCACTAAAATGTACTTGTTACCATTATTTGTTTCTGGAAAAGGGCCAGCTACGTCAATGGCGATCCGTTCAAACGGTAGGCCCACATTATACTGTTTTATTTTGCCCCTACCTCTTGTTTTGGGTCCTTGGCTTGCGGCACAGGTTGAGCACTGCCGACACAACGATTTCACATCCCGGCAGTAGTTGACCCAGTAAAATCTGTCGCGAATCTTGTCAATCGTTTTGTTCACTCCGAGATGAGCACCAGACTTTCCATTATGAACTTCTTCCAGAACTTCCGATATTTTCCTCCTTGGTACCAATAACTGTGTCTTCACTACTTTTCCATCGGCGCTTTCCCAGGCTCGTTTAAGAAGTCCATTTTCCACCACCAGGGAGTCCCACAGAGTTTTAAAAGCAAGTCCTTTAGTTGATACCCGCTCCAGCTTGGTCTTGGTTGATGTTCTTCTTTAGCTCTTAGCAATAGTGCTATTTCACTATCTTCAAGCTGATCCTTTCTAAGTTGCTCTGTGGTCCACTGCTGATCAACCTCAAACTTCGTTTGCCTAATGGGAGTAATTCCTTCTCGTTGATCTATTATTCTTTGGCAATGCTTACAATTATCCGCGCATGGTCTTCTGGATAAAGCATCTGCATTATTATGCAATCTCCCTGCTCTTTGCTTAACCTTAAAGTTATATTGTTGTA
Organism: Pissodes strobi; assembly: GCA_016904865.1. Taxonomy (NCBI): domain Eukaryota; kingdom Metazoa; phylum Arthropoda; class Insecta; order Coleoptera; family Curculionidae; genus Pissodes; species Pissodes strobi. The sequence goes on from MU181961.1 coordinate 241,401, forward strand.
ACTTTTCAAGCCATCTGGCTACCTGTCCTTCCGGCTGTTTCATATCCAAAAGCCATTTAAGTGCTGCATGATCAGTCCTTATCAGAAATTCTTGCCCATACAGATATTGATGGAAATGCTCAACAGACCGTATTATTGCCAAAAGCTCCTTTCGGGTTACACAGTAGTTACGTTCAGGTTTAGAAAGTGTTCGACTGTAGTATGCGATAACTCGTTCTTCTCCTGCTTGTACTTGCGATAAAACTGCTCCGATACCGGTGTTGCTTGCGTCTGTGTCCAATACAAATTTACCCTTTTGTTCCGGATATCCCAATATTGGACTAGAACATAGAGCCGCTTTTAATTTCCTGAACGCAGAATCACAGTTATGATCCCAGTTATAATTTGCTCGTTCTTCAGTGAGCTTATGTAGAGGTGCAGCTATATTTGCAAATCCTTCGACAAATCTTCTATAATAAGTACATAATCCAAGGAAGCTCCGCAGTTCGTGTTTGTCGCGCGGACGAGGCCAGTCTTTGATTGCTGTTATCTTTCGTTGATCAGTTTGGATTCCCTCTGATGACACGACATGCCCGAGAAATTCAACTTTTTGTTGGAAAAGAAAACATTTCTTTGGATTCAGTAAGAGCTGAGCATTCTTGATTCTAGTAAAAATTTCATGCAAGTTTTGTAGGTGCTCTTCGAAAGATTTTCCCATTACCATTATATCATCAAGATAGACCAGGCATGTCTTCCAAGTGAGGCCTCGTAGAACAACCTCCATAAGACGCTCAAAAGTAGCGGGGGCATTGCATAATCCGAAGGGCATACTTTAAACTGATATAAACCACTTCCGGTAGAAAAGGCAGTCTTTTCCTTATCTTGTTCGTCGATGCCTACTTGCCAGTAGCCGCTCTTTAAATCGAGTGTTGAGAACCAATGAGAACCTGCTAGTGTCGTCAACGTGTCATCAATCCTGGGAAGTGGATAGCTGTCTTTCTTGGTGACGTCATTGAGCTTTCTATAGTCCACGCAGAATCTGGTAGTCCCATCTTTTTTGCTGACTGAGACAACAGGAGACGACCATGGGCTCTATGATTCCTCAATAATTCCATCGTCAAGCATTTTGTTGACTAATGTGGTAACCTCTTGCTGCTTCGTCACTGGTAGCCTCCGAGGATGCTGCCGTATGGGGTCAGCACTTCCAGTGTCGATTTTATGTTTTATGATGTTCCTTCTTCCAGTATTGCCATTTTTCCTTTCAAAGGCTGTGCTCTGCTCTTTGATAAATTGTGTAGCTTTCTTCAGTTCTTCGGAGGACAGATGATGCCACGACTTCTGGAAATGTTCTAGGACTTCCTTAGGTGACGTTGAGGGTGTTACTTCCGACTTCCGTCTCCTTTATTGATTTTCATGGAATTGGATGAAATATTTGCTATCCTTATCGGTATTTCGCCGTCGGTTTTGACTAGTGATTTGCCTACGAGGTGTTTGCAAGGCAAATCGTGGTGTTGGATAAGTCCGATGCAGCCTCCAAAATCCTTCTCCAATTTCCCAAAAATTATCTGCTCGGTATTTCCGCTTATTCTGACAGTACATGCCGCCACTACTTTAGTCGGTGTGCCATAGTCTGTTTTGTTAAGGATGAACTCTTCGGTGCCAAACTTCAGAAGATTAAGCTTGTTGTCAAAAGAGAATCCATGTTGACCGATGAGATCCATCCCCAAAATAAATTCGTCTTCGATGTCGGCGACTAACACTGTGTGGTGTAATTTAATTTGTCCCAGTTGAAGTTCGATATCCATTTCCCCAAGTACTTCAGCTGTCTCACCGGTAACTGTACGTAAAACTACATTTTTTGATATGGGTAGAACTTCTACTCTATTTACCCTGTTGGACCTTACCAAAGATACCGCCGCACCAGTGTCAACAGTGATTGTAATGGCTTTTCCGTTGATCTTTCCTTTAATAGTTAGACTGTCTGCGGTTTTTCGTAGGCTTTTTATGGAGACGATTCTGGGGGCTTTATCTTCTTTAGCCAACACCCGCCCCGCAATGTTGACTAATTGAAGTTTTCCTGATTTGACTTTGAGGTCCTAGCGTCTCTGGATGGAGATCTAGATCGTAGTTGTACCCGGCAGTCTCGTTTGAAATGTCCGGTCCTGCCACATATATAGCACTGATTTGAACTAAAACTGAGCTTTATCCACAATACCGAAACAGAATTTTTGCACTCGACGCGCATTTCGCTAACCATGTTAGCATCATCAGGAGATGATTAAAACTGTTTTAATCATCTCCTGATGATGCTAACATGGTTAGCGAAACGCGCGTCGAGTGCAAAAATTCTGTTTCGGTATTGTGGATAAAGCTCAGTTTTAGTGCATGTTGCCGAAGGTTCCAAACCCCAACATAGCACTGATTTGAAGTATATCGGTTACGTGACTGATCTTCTAGGGGCTCCCGGAATCTCCCCGTGGCCTGAAGAACTTCGGTTAACTTCTTCAAAATTTCGCCCATTTCAGTTAATTCACAGCTGTTAATCGGCTTTTCTTCTTGGATGGATACGGCTCTGATTTTGAGTTTAGAGATGTTACAGGCCGCCTCGATTTCTAGGGCTCTCCCCAAAGCTTCACTGCTGTTGTCAAATTTGGCTAGACGCAGCATCTTCTGAGTTTCTGGATCCCTGATACCATCCACGAAATGTTGAGCAGCACGTGCCTCTTGAAATCCTTCTGTTGCTCCTGGGTAGGCCAATTGAATGAGACGTCTAACGTCTGCCTCAAACTCCTGCAGGTTTTCACCAGGCTTCTGATGTCGGGACTTTACTTGTGCCTGATACAGTTGTCTTCTGTGTTGGTCTTCAAATTGTCTTTCCAGGGCAGCTGCAAGTATGTCATATTTCCACTGTTGGCTGATGGGAATAGTCTGTAGTAGTTCCAGGGCAAATCCACGAAGCGCTACCACTAGTGATGTAGCCATTTCTTCGTTATTCCAACCGTTGGCAACAGCAGCGGCTTCAAATTGCCTTCTGTACATTGTCCACGATGTTTCACCGTCATACGTTGGAGGTTTGATGTTTTGTCTTGAGGCGAATGCCCTCTCAGTGGGTCCTTGATGTTTTAGTCTGGTAACTTCTGCTTGAAGATCCTTCATTTCTTTCTGTACGTTTCCAACTTCTTTTTGTATAGTGTTTACTTCTTTTTCAAATTTTTCGTCCAATATTTTCTGTAATTTTCCTTGCTCGCCTACAACTACATCCAGCATCCATTTCTGAAGCCGGTCCTGTTCTATTTGCCTTTTATCTTCTTGATCTTGTAAAATTTTCTGAAGCCGGTCCTGTTCTGCTTGCCTTTTATCTTCCAGGTCCTGTAAAATTTTCTGAAGCCAGTCCTGTTCTGCTTGCCTTTTATCTTCCTAGTCTTGTAAAATTTTCTGAAGTCGGTCCTGTTCTTCTTGCCTTTTACGTTCATCTTCTTCCCGATCCGCTTGCCTTTTGTCTTCTTGATCTTGAAAAATTTTCTGCAGCCGGTCCTGTTCTGCTTGCCTTTTGTCTTCTTGTTCTTGCAAAATTTTCTGAAGCCGATCGTCCTGTTCTGCTTGCCTTTTATCTTCCTGGTCTTGTAAAATTTTCTGAAGCCGGTCCTGTTCTGCTTGCCTTTTATCTTCCTGGTCTTGTAAAATTTTCTGAAGCCGGTCCTGTTCTGCTTGCCGATCCGCTTGCTTTTTATCTTCTTGATCTTGAAAAATTTTCTGAAGCCGGTCCTGTTCTGTTTGCCTTCTACGTTCATCCTGTTCCCGTTCCGCTCGCCTCTCAGCATTTAAATCATTCATAAAACCGGCCAAAATTGTATTTATTTGCGCCATTTCTGCCGTTTGTTGCCTCGTATTGACCAAAGAATGTTATAAAATATTCACAGAATCCACCAATCGAACGGTCTCGTTGACTTACTTGTACCCTCTTCTTTTCTCGAAAAATGCTTCACAAGTCTGGTCGCTTCACAATCCCACTTCTGACACCAAATGTTACGTTTTTCACGTGGGTCTTGAACGAAATTACAAATTTACTATTTTCAACTAATAGTCTCTTTATTATCTACCACTGTATACAATTGAACTCACTAAACTAGCCTTATATCTTTCCAACTAATATCTCTTTACAATTTAACACTCAGTGATTAACTAACTACAATTCGTCGCTATTCCCTATTTATATACGATCTAAAGTCTATCACGAATGCTCGGGAAGACGCGAGGCCACTCTATATGATTCTCCATCCATCGAGATAATTCCAGCGTTCCTGAATCTTCGCGGCCGGCCGGGCGATGACTCATACAGACAGAGAAGCGGTACGCTGCAAAGCTAGTTCTATAGGGTAGCACAAAAACGTTCTTATGGTTGTTAGTCGTGACAAAGCCAGGCTATTCGACTGGCAATCGTTATCTTTTTGGCTAATACTCGGGCTCAGTTTAGTTTTTGTTGATATCCTATAGATTCGCCTATTAATATTCATTATTCTGGCTGGAAATTAGTGTCATACTATGTTATGCCATAAAATTTCCTATAAATTGGAAAAAAAGGTAGGTACTTATTCTATATAATAACCGCAAGATATTAATAATAAAAGCAGCGAATATCAACTACGATAAGAAGATTTACTCTCCGCGGCGGCATGTCAACGGTATGTCTCCTTCCCCGCGCGAAAACTAGCATGATACTGGCATGTGACCTTTGGACCCGGCGCACACTGGTCGAATTTCTAGGAAAGCTGGCCATAATAAGGTTTACCAGAAATAAGACATAAAAGTTATTAAATATTACACGTTTAATATATCGTGTTTTAGACAAATAATTGTTGAATTTTTTGCTCATCATCTATATTTATATATAGGGAGTATCAATTATCACTAACGATAAAAATCATGTATAAAAAGCATTTGTATGTTCTTAAATTGTTTTAAAAAATGATTTTGAAAATTAAGGGCTCCTTCGTTGTAAAAAAGGGTTTTAAATTTTTAATTCGATGATCCAAATTTTGTTTTTGCAACGATTAATTCAGGAGTCTCAGGAGCAAAATGAATGTAAAGCGGACGACAGAAACGCGTTGATGAGAGCCTGCAATTTTGCCATACATGTATTTCAGAGTTATCGCTATTTTTAAAAATTAATCTAATAGGGACGAAACTAGTAAAAAATATAGAACTATCAGTGCAGTTGTTGTTCAAAAACACTTGCTTATATTCTAACTATCCCAAGGTAATATCAAAGCCATATTTACAAATTAAAAATAAATTATAAATTTTTTATCTGCTGATTCAGCCAAAGTATTTATTACCTCTTTTTATAATAACATCAGTCTTGCATATAATGATTCTACCGAAATTTCAGCTTCAGTTTCACTTACTACAATATTATGGGATTAGGGGTGGGCGACAATAATCGATTATTCGATTCACTTTTAAGAAATTACCGATTAATCGACTTATCGATTAATATTTCAGAAAATATCGATAATCGATTATTTCGATTAATCGATTATTCAGTTATTTGCTAAAATATTAAGCGTTTAATCGATTATTCAATTTCTTGCCCACCCGTACCGATGACTTTACAACAGATATAGCTTTTAAAATTCCAATTTAATAATGCGTTGCGTTAAGGGTAATTTAAAAGACATTTGAAAATACCAATCTGTCAAATTCACGTCCGTCACATTTTAAAAATACGAAAAAGAAAGTTCGTGGCTTTAGCGGACATTATTTGCCAGATGCGAGGTCATTCACTACTATGGTCTTCAAAAATTATGGAAAGCCTCCTGCCTCCTGCCTGGAACCAGGTGCAATTTCTACGAACAACATCTTACCGCTGCGTTCCGTCAAGTACGGTTCATAAGACGCAGGCAAAGCAATTTCCATCATCTCTGTCATATGGCTGCATCGACCTGACGAGATCCATACAGATCGAAACGCGTCGTCGATTTTGCCGACAGAGATGGTGGAAATTGCGTATGGTTCATACACTTTGGCTTTCCATAATTTTTGGAGACCATAGTAGTGAATTGAACTCGCATCTGGTAAATAATGTCCACTAAAGCCACGAACTTTCTTTTTCGTATTTGAAAATACTTTCAGTACAACATATGAAGCAAAAAAAAACAGAGAAACGTAAATGCTCAAACAAGACAGCAGCAGGGAAAACTGCGCACGTTACAAATTTAGCCAATAAGGGATCCTCATTTCGACGCGCCATTTTCTAATAATCTGGCTTCAGTTGTTGCACAATTAGGTATAACACCAACACATAACCTCAACGGAGTGTTAGCACGTTAGCAGTATAGTACATCAGTCTTTATCTTTTTATTATGTATTTGGGCAATACTATATGATAAGAAGGATCACTCTCCGCGGTGGCATGTCAACGGTGTGTCTCCTTCCCCGCGCGAACACTAGCAGAATATCGGCAGGCCATGATACAAATAAAACAATGATGTTGGCAGGCCACCTTTGACGCGGCGGCCATAGACCAGCTCATCCTTTTGTCAGATTAATTAATAGGAAAGAAATATACAGTAAAAATATTGTGCGAACCCTTTACCCAATTTTAAAATCACCCAAAACGCCAAAATTTAACTAAATATTAAAAGATGGGGCCAATTCGAGCAACATTTTCTTCTTGATGTCTTTTGTCAGAATATTAGTATTCGGAAATATGGTGTAATCATTAACACAAAATCAAAATCTTTAAAATATTAGTTATTATATACCTTGAGTATTGTTATCAATAATAACTAATTGAAAACGTTAACAGATTTTTGAAACAGCCAGTTGAATACAAACTTTATCAAAATATTTATTTGGTGATAATAATAAAAAAAACCATAACGTAGGTTTGACAGGGCGCTGCAAACAATTCAGAAGATATCAATTGAGTTTTTCCAAAGCCAAATAGAGTATTAGAGTGCTATAAATAATTTCGTCATAAATTTGATTAATTATACCGCAAACGAAAATATCGTTTATGGCCAACTTTTATTTAAATTCAACCTGTGTGCGGCGAAGTTCGCCGAACGTTACCAGGCAACGAAGAAAATAAACGACGATTCCTTTGTAGCGCTCTCTTGCCATTGAGTGGACCTTCTTGTCGTAGTTAATATTCGCTGATAAAAGGCTTATTCCTCGGCTTATTCGGATCAAGTTCTAATGCAAAGCATATTTTTAAATCTGGGGATAAGGCTGATGCTCGAAACTGTCGACTTACTAGTATACTTTCAGTAATGCCTAGACTATTTGAACATGGTGTTGAGCTAAAGCTCTCTGGTGTTTTTGAGAAGTTTTTGATATCTCGGCAGCATCGGTTTATTTCTGGCCGGTCTGTAGATGCAAACCTGTTTTTATACCCCAATTACATCTCTGGTGCAATGGTTGCAGGAGTTGAGGTTCATGCTATTTAAATGTAATTTAGTAAAGCATTTGCCAAAGTTAGTCATATACAAAGTGTCAGTTTATGGTAATTCAGGGTCTTTATCAAAACGGATGAAGTCTTATCTTACATACCAATTACAACAAGTCAAGGTGGCCAACTTTTTATCAAGTGAATTTTGTGCTACTTCTGGTGTGCCACAAGGCTCTCATCTTGGTCTACTGCTTTTTAATCTTTTTATAAATGACATAGGTAGTAAATTAAACTCAAATTATTTACTATTTGCTGATGATTTGAAATTATGCTTTAAATGAACCTGCACTATGGATATAAAGAATCTTCTGGATGATGTCGCTCAAATATCCAGATGGCGCAGCAAGAATGAAATGAAATTAAACAGTGGGAAGTGTTTTTCATCCGTTTTGGTAGGTTAAGAACTGAATATTCATTGTCTTATAGCCTAAATGACATCCTTTTGAAATAAGTAAATGCTTGTTAAGGATTTGGGTGTCTATTTTGATAATAAATTGACATTCACAGAACATTATGATAAACATTATTGGTCGTGATAATCTCGGTGGTAATAAAATTATGGGATTTGTTAAAAGAATCTGCCAAGACTTTACTCATATTAATGCTCTTAAAATTGTATTCTTTATATAAGCTATGTAAGTAATAGAATTTTCCAACGTGATTTGGTCTACTTATTTTAATGTTATATATAAAACGTCTTGAAAATATATAGAAAAAAATTTGCTTCATTTGCAAACTATAAACTGAATTGTAAATTAATTTATCTGACAGTCGGTGAAACAGTGTCCTATTTAGATTTACACTCACTTAAGCGTAGAAGGGAGTATTATTATGTTTTTTTTTCAACATATTAAATTACATTTTTAGTCCCGAATGTTTTTCAGCTTTAGGTTTACATGTTCTTAGTTATAAAACGCGTAATGCATCTCTTCTGCATTTACCACAATGTAGCACACTGTATTTTATGTTTAATCCAGTAAATAGAATGTCTTTAACTGCAGTTAAATACTTGTAAATACTTATAATCAAGTACTTTTTTTGGTGTTAAGTCTAAATTTGCCTCGAATTTTGCGCTAAGAGACTTAGGCATTTTATAATACTGTTTGTATAACTTGTAAATGTGATTACGCTCGTGATTACGTTAATGAATAAATAAATAAATAAAACAGACAGACAGACATACGTGACATCATCAACGTCTTGTAACGAAATGAGTAGGAATTCCGCTTTTATGGCAAGGATACCCTGTATTCTCGTTATTCTCGGCTGTACTCGACGATCTCCGGAGCCTACGCGTTTATTTACTATTGAGAATTTCTAATATTTCACTTTACGCATGGCCCTTCGCTCGCTTCACTCGCTACGGAGGCGCAACCAACATACACCAACCAAAACTAACCCAAGGCATGCCCAAAATGAAAAAAAAACTTTACAAACATAACCTAAAAAAAAATAAAAAAAAACAGGTTTCGCTACCCACGAAAATCGAACCCGGGTCGTCGTATCACAAGCACAGAATCTCACCACTGCACTAAAAGACCTGTTAAAAGTAATTCATTGGACCGTAAAGACATGGGGACATGCCTTCCGGAGATTGTCGAGTACCGCCGAGAGCAAGAAATAAACGGTATTCTCTTATGCCACAGCCGTGAGCGAGGTCGCGCGACTTTCATATTGGTGGCACCATCACACGTCATACACGCGTCTGGTCTCGCCGCAATGCTGCGACATAGGCGACGCGCGGCGCTCTGGCTTTACAAACAAATTGAAGTAGAAAATTCATCCGAAATTCCCCAAAATTCCTCCGCAATTCCTCGAAATTCCTTTGTAATTCCTCGTAAACAACTCGAAATTCCTCGTGAACAACTGGAAATTCCACGAAATTCTCCTTGTATGTACAGGGTGGCTCGAATTCGTGTCTATGTATGGGGAACTCGAAAATCGTATGAGATACAGTGTCGGTCAAATTAAGGCAAAATTGCGCATTTAGGCGCCTAACAATATGCCGTTTAGAAAGTTTTAAAATTCCGAGTAATTCCGGAGATATCCGGAAAAAACCGAAATTTTGAAAAATCGATTTATTTTTTTCCTGGGCTTATTTAAAAACGGATTTCAAATTGAATTGCACTTTTGCAGTGCCACTTTTTCCGCTCTATCCAATGATGGTATCCAGTTTGAAATCCGACGTTTCGTCTTCAAGGGCTCATCATTAACTTTCTTTTTTTAAATACGAACTTTAATTTTTTTTATCGTTTTTCAGATAATATTGGCGTTATTAATATGATTAAGTGTTTTTATTTTTTTATTTTTTTTTACTTTTATTATTTTTTTTTTAATTATATATTTTGCTCTGGCGTAATTTTAAACATTTTAAGGTAGGTACTTTTGAAATATTTATATTCTATAAAAATATTTTATTTTGTTTTTGTATTAAGTGGAGCGTATTAAAAATAAAAAATAGTAAAATTATTTCTTACGAGAATATTAAATTAAATTATATAAAATCACGTCAAAGCAAAATATATAAAATAAAAATAATAAAAAATTAATAAAAACAAAAATAAAAAAAAATAAAAACACACACTCATATTAATAACGCCAATACCATCTGAAAAACGATAAAAAAATTAAGTTCGTATTTAAAAAAAGAAAGTTGACGATGATCCCTTGAAGACGAAACGTCGGATTTCAAACTGGATATCATCATTGGATAGAGCGGTAAAAGTGGCAATGCAAAAGTGCAATTAGATTTAAAATCCGTTTTTAAATAAGCCCAGGAAAAAATAAAACGATTTTTCAAAACTTCGGTTTTTTCCGGATATCTCCGTAAATACTCGGAATTTTAAAACTTTCTAAACGGCATATTGTTAGGCACCTAAATGCGCAATTTTGCCCTAATTTGACCGACACTGTATCTCTTACGGTTTTCGAGTTCCCCATGCATAGACACGAATTCGAGCCACCCTGTACACTAAAATTCCTCACGTATTTCCCCCTCGCTGGGCGGCGTATCGAATGATTTATGACCGATTCACCAATAGGGACGCAAAACAACCCCGCTGGCTGTTGTCGAGCACGTGCTATTGTTTTCATGTGGCGTAAATGAAATTCGAATAGACTTTAATCCCACACAACTATTTACTTGGGTAAATTGCTAAAAATATAGCCTAGAGCCTATGGTTTGAGGGTTGATACTTTAATAATTGTATTATTTATTAACCACTTTTTATGTTAGTTTTTAAGCCTTCTTTATGCAAAGCGTTAATGCGTGAAAAAAGGTTTTTGTTTTTAATCCTATTAAAAAATCTAATTTTCTGTCTCTGTATTAGACATGAGTTCTTATGGAAAATGTCAATAATATGAATTTTTCGAATAAGGCGATACATCATTGGTTTCAGGACCTTAGAAGCTCTTAAAATCCGTAATAAATAAATCCAGGGCCGTATTTAAAAAAACAAAGTTGATGATGGCAGCTCAAAGGCGAAACATCGGCTTGAAAATCTGATAACACCATCCTAAAGAACAGAAAAAGTAGCAATGAAAGTGTGAAATTTATTTTGTTATATCTATTCAAATAGAGTCATAAAAAAATTAAAATGAAATCGAGAATAATCGGTTTTTTTCCAAAAATCTTCGGAAGTATTCGGAATTTTTAAACTTGTAAGATGGCATTTTGACCAGCATTAAACTGCACAACTTTGCCTCCATTTAACCGACCTCGTATCTCTTCTAGTTTCCGAGATCCCAATGATGAGGCTCGAATTTGGGACACCCTGTACAGGGTGACTCGAATTCGCGTCTATGCATGGGGAACTCGAAAGCCGTAAGAGATACAGTGTCGGTTAAATTAAGGCAAAATTGCGCATTTAGGTGCCTAACAATATGGGATTTAGAAAGTTTTAAAATTCCGAGTATTTCCGAAGATATCCGGAAAAAACCGAAATATTGAATAATCGTATTATTTTTTTTCTGAGCTTATTCCAAAACGAATTTCAAATTGAATTATTGCATTTTTGCATTGCCACTTTTTTTGCTCTATCCAATGAAGATATCCAGTTTGTAATCCGACGTTTCATCTTTCTTTTTTTAAATACGAACTTTAATTTTTTTATCGTTTTAAAGATGACATTGGCGTTGTTAATATGAATGTGTCATTTTTCTTATTTCTTTTTATTTTTAATTATTTTTTTTTAATTATTCATTTTGATTTGTGGGTAAAAAATAAACGAGGCTGTTTATTTAATTTTACCATTTTTTATTTTTATTAAAAATAAAAACTCCAATTTTCCACTTAACACAAAAACAAATTAAAATATTTTATAGAATATAAAAATTTCAAAAGTTTAAAAACCATCTAAAATTACTTTCAAGCAAAATAAGTAATTTAAAAAAAATAAAAAAAAAATTAAAAAAAATTAAAAACACATATTTATATCAAGAACGCCAATATCATATGAAAAACGATAAAAAAAATTAAAGTTCGTATTTAAAAAAAGAAAGTTGGAGATGACCCCTTGAAAACAAAAGGTCGGATTCCAAATTGGATACCATCATTGGATAGAGCGGAAAAAGTGGCAATGCAAAAGAGTAATTCATTTTGAAATTCGTTTTGAAATAAACTCAGGAAAAAAATAAAACGATTTTTCAATATTTCGTTTTTTTCAAGATATCTTCGGAAATACTCGGAATTTTAAAACTTTCTAAATGGCATATTGTTAGGCGCCTAAATGCGCAATTTTGCCTTAATTTGACCGACACTGTATCTTTTACGGTTTTCGAGATCCCCATACATAGACTCGAATTCGAGCCACCCTGTACATTAGCCTCAAACTTCCTATAATAGATATGGATCCATTTTATACGCCATGTACATATATGTTCCCACTTAGCAACTTTCTCCTTTCCATCTTCAATATAATGTAAAGAATATTTTAACAACATAAATTCCTAAGTCCTTTAAAAGGATGAGGAACATCATATAAGCTTAAGCCTCTAGGTAGTAAAAAAATAGCGGCGCAGTCGAATTTTTTTTTGTGTTTCAAGGTCAAACACCTTAGATGAAACTTCAAATACTTTTAAGGTAAAAAAACACACGGCAAAATTTCAGGTTTCATAAGTTTTTTTTTCAAAATTAGGTAATTCTCCTTTTAAATTTGTGTTTCAGTGAAGTTTTGTTTTTTAGGTACCTACCAAATGAATAGGTCATAGAGTAAACAAAAGCACCTTTTTTAAAAAAATATCTATTGTAAAAAACGAAAACCATAGGGAACAAGAGGTACTTTAATTCTAAAATAAAGATTCAAATCGTCGGTAAAACAACAAATACTTATTAGGACCATTACATTATTAAAAAATATGCAAACAATTACCATCAGGCAAATTAAGCTAGGTGCTAAAAATAGTTATAACTAAATATATCTACAGTATAATAATGAAATTAAAGACTAAACGCTCAAATCTAACTTGCGATTTTTCTGCTTGCATGACAAACTGTTTTAGAACATCATCTAAATTTAATTTTTTTACCATTTCACTTTCTATGTTAATTAAAGATAAATTTGAAAATCGATCCCGCGACATGCGACTTCTTAACCAATTTTTCATTCTTCGCATTGTCGAAAAAGACCTTTCGAATGTCGCAGAACTGACTGGTATAGTCAATGCTATTTGCATTAATTTATAACCATTTGGGAAAGTTTCTTTTTTAACAATTCTTTGTATTTCATTTATATCCCAGTCAGAAAGCTCAGATCCTATACAGTTTCTTGCCACTAACATTTCCGCCTTTAAAACATCTTTTTGTATGGCAAATGTCTCTATATATTGACGAATAAATAGATCACTTCCTTCAAAATCTAATTTTAAAAAATTTTCGACAGACAATGCAAACTGTTGGCTCTGGTGAAAAACGAATTTTTTTATGGTTAATTATGCTATCGAACACACGATAATAAATATGTATTAACCAGAATTGACTTGTTCTATCCAAATATAATTCGGACGATTCTATTTCAATGGACATGTCATTTTCGTTGCCGCCAATTGTTGACAAAACAGCAAAACCTTCCAGATATTTGGATTCTGTTTTTTCCTCTTAGATGATCTCGGTGACTCTAAACCGATTTCGTGCTTGTTTGCTAATGATTTAATTTCACCCTATAGAGATAGGAATGACTTCTCGTTTCGTTTTTGTTCCAACGATAAAATTATCCCATTTATAACCCCTGTAGATTTGGCTAATATACATTATTTTCCTTGCAAGTGTTTACTAAGAATATTAATTGTAAGAAGGAGAATGCCATTAAGAATAAACAAGCTAATAACAAATGTGCCCTTTGACGTATTGGATAAAAGTCCAACTGCTTCAACTGAAATTCTATTTGGGTGTATTCATCAATTTCAAGTCTTAAGGCCTCAATTAAGGCTGAAAAATTATTTTTAACTGATTGACAATTGACACTTTTGCAATTCCACCTGGTATCTGATAAGCGCGTTATTTCGGTTCGTTTAATTCCCAATTTATCTTGCGTATCGGTAAAACTTTTATGATTTGATCGCTGCGAAAAATGTACATAGTGCTTCCAGTGTATTAAAAAATTTTCTTACACTCTGAATGCCACTACATGTGTCAGTTATTGCTAAATTAAGTTTATGTGCCATACAATGAATGTAAATAGCTGTTTGAGATTTTTCTCGGCTTTTTGTCTGTAACCCGTTTCTTGTGCCTGACATTACATGATTACCCTGGCTCCGTCATAGGCCTGAGCAATAGTAGGAACCCTATCCAAACCAACTTGTTCTAAATATGTCAATAAAATTTGACTTAAACTTTCTGGAGTACGTTGCTGAGAACAATCTATAAATTCTAAAAATCTATCTTTAATTTCAAAACCCACGACTTGTTGGTCCATAAAACATCTAGCTTCGTCTGCTAATAATGCAAAAATTCCACATTCTTTTATTTCATTTATAATTGATTGTTTAGTCAAATCTGAGGTTATGTTAATTAGTTCATTCTGTATTTCAGAACTGCTTAGATTGTAATGTTTGCAATACATTTCAGAAAAAGAACTATTGTGGCCCGAAAACAATTCACATATTTCTTTGAAATTACCTTTATTTGTAGATTGGACAGACTCGTCATGCCGTCTCAAACCTATGCCCTGACGTAATAAGGTTAAAATTATATCTGAAATTTTTTTGAAATATTCTTGATTTTTATTCGTTTGATCTCTACTTGCGGCTGAAATCTGGCTAGCAACATTGCCTTCTTTTTTAGTGCCTTGAAATTGTTGATACTTTTGAAAATTATTTAAATGAAACATCGATTGACCGTATTTTTGTAATTTTTCCTGTTTTTTTTTTCAATTTCTAAACCCTTGGTTCTTAAAGGCGCCAATATTGCGACCGACAATTGTAACAAAAAACTGCATCGCGCTCTATACTGTATTTAAGCCAGTTATATTCACGAAAATACTTGGCAGAAAAAGACCTATTTTGTAATTCAAATTTTGAAGTTGGATACTTGTCTAACAACGGCTGATTTGGTTTTGTTTCTAACATACCCAAATCCCTTGGAATATTCACATTAGCGTCTGTAGTATTGCTTTTTGAGGTTACAGCTTTAGCATCACTTGTAGCAGGAGCACCGGAACCAACAGCTTCCTCACCTTCTCCGCAAATGATGTCAAGGAGTCACTAGAAGCATCAGAAGTATTCACATTTTGCGATTGTGATACGTCAGCCCTCTTTGATTTAACGAAAAATGAACGAATATCGCCACTAAGTTTTTTCATGTTTTCCGTTTATAATATAAACGATCTCAAAAAAACGACAGACGACAGTAACAAATTATTGGGTCGATGATGCTCTCGAGCACGCGGCAATATATAGCCTACATGCTACATGGAAAATACCATAATCCAAGAATAAAATACAGGAAAATATAAAAAAGACAAAAGACCAGTATAGGGTGAAAGCTAGATTAAAATTAAACATCCGCCGCGGAAGTGCGCATGATTGGACATATGATTCTCAGTTTTGTGAAAAACACATAATTCTTAAAGAAATCTATCTATACAACTATGATCCTGTATTCTTTTATGTATCATTATTATAATTAGGTAAGTAAGTTATTTCTTATAAGTATAAAATAAAATAAATAAAAAAACTTTTTAAGTTAAACGATTTTATTTTATTTTGGATTTAAAGGTAAAAAATAATTTGTTTATACATTCTTACAGAATAGAGTGTAATATTTTGTCAAATAATATGCAAAGCGCCCACGATTTTGGGCGCTATGAAGTCAAATTAACACACTAATTTCGAAGTTGTGCATGCGATAAGAAGCGAATGCTTGCTTTGATATGGCATTAACACGGTTGTAAAAATAATATGTTTTTGAGCGCCCACGATTTTATGTCATATTATTTGATAAAATAATACACTCTATTCTGTAGAGAATGCATAAACTAATTATTTTTTATCTTTTAGTCCAAAATGAAATAAAATCGTTTAACTTACATAGTTTTTTTTAATTTTATTTTTTACTATTTAGTCATCACCAAAAAGAAACAAAACACAGAATCTATAATTGGGGGGTAATTTGTTTATAATATTGTATTGTCATCAGAGTTACATAAGTATGCCAAATTTTATCAAAATCGGTTAACGGGAAGTGTGTCAAAAACGAATTCACCGCCTGGTGGAGTGGGGGAGTATGTGGGGGGGGGGGGTATTTTTTTCATAATATTGTATTGTCTTCGGAGTTACATAAGTATGCCAAATTTTTATCAAAATCGGTTCACGGGAAGTGTGTTAAAAATGAATCGCAAGATTTGATAGACACACAGTCTGGCACAGTGAAGTTAAACAAAATCGTTTAAAAAAACATAACCAAAAAATTACCTTACTCTTGGTCTACAATTTTTAATTATTTTAATGTTAGTTGCCTGTATAGATACGGATCTTGCTTGCGTTACAAGCATTTTAAATTTTGATTTTAATTTTTCCTGTGAACTCTGACAAATGAACATTAAGCTGAGTAGTTATATAGCTACTTTCTTTTAGATAAACTATAAACTAGGTATAATATTACATATTACATTTATACGATACCTACCTAATTAATCAACATCAACACGTTAATAATACTATAAATACACACAAATCCAATACCGCACAATTAAAACAATATAGATTAGGACATTGGCGACTTCGCACTCTTCGCAGTGTTTGGTGATGGCGACTAAACACGTGATGCTTTGTCTGAGTTTCGCGCGGCGTTGCCGGTTTGATTTAAGCTCTAATTGATTGATTCAAAAAAATAATAAATATGACAGATTGATAATTTATAAGGGAGGGCGGGGCTATTTTCAATACAGGGGGGCTTAGCCCCCTTAGGTAAGACGATGATTATTCAAACATTAGCAAACAGTGTCGATCCAAGGGATTTTTAAAGTTTTTTGCCTCAGCCTTCAATATCGAAAAAACAGCATAATGTATACCTGGGTTGATTGGAATTCTGTTAAGCAATGAAGAAATAGTTTTTCTTGATGGGAGTGTAAAATGTTTTTGAAACAAGATAACTGAAATTATATTAATATTATCCAAATACATTATAGTTATATATGGCATAATAGGACATATAATCTCTGAACAGAGGTCAATGTGTCTAAAGGGATCTAATGTTTAAGTGTCAAATACCAAGCTGAAAAACCAATGTGTTTAATAGTAGGTATCTTGTTTTTATTTGAAACCCTGTACACAAAAATTGGTAGAACAGTAGAACTGACAAATAAAACAAATCATTCAAACAAATGAATCTGGTAAATACAGGGTGTTCCTAAATATCATGTACAAACGAAAGGGGGTGATTCCTTGGCATATTTAATTGCTAAAGTTTCATATAAACATGGGTCCGCAAATGCTTGGTTTTCAAGATACAGGGTGTCAAAATTTTTTCTAAAAAACTTTTTTTTAATATCTCAAAGACCATTCGGCCGATTTTATTGAAATTTGGCAGTGTTTTGAACTATGATAAGATGTCAAGTTTTCAGTAATTATAGTATAGTATAGTATATTATTTATGTCTTCCAGTGGCGTCCGAGGGGCAGTATCACGAATAAAAAAGAGAAAAAAAAAAGTGCGCCACTGACTTTTTAAAATAATTTATTTTTTTTGGATTAAGCAACTAAAAATACAACTTTTGTGTCTCTTGATATTTTTTTGTATCTTGCTTCGTTTTCGAGAAAAAAAAATAAAAACCATTCCCTTGCATGCCCTTAAACAACATGAAAAATAAATAAAAGTAAACTAATTATCAAATGCTGAAGCGAACTTGTTCTTTTTTTGCATATCAATTGCTTATTTTAATCATAGAAGTTATCATAAAAGCAGTGGCAAGCGATATGTATACAAAAAAATTTTTTTCGTGCTCTTTTTAAATTATTTTTTGTATGGTAGTTTTTATTTTTTTTCTCAAAAATGAAGCGAGATACCAAAATATGTCCAGAAACAAAAAAGTTGTATTTTCAGTTACTTAATCCAAAAAAAAAATAATTTTTTAAAAAATCAGTAGCGCACAATTTTTTGTCATTTTTATTCGTGACACTGTCCCTCGGAACGCCACTGATAATTATTACCTATTTCCTGTAGTAGGCTTAGGCTTTATTAGGATATTTTGTTTTATTAATACTTTATTTTTTATTATCTACTTAAAAATTCAAGCATGAATGACCCAGTTTTTGTAGCAATAACGATTTATTATGATGAAAATCTAGGTTCAGGTTTAACAAAAATTTTGGATTTAACAACAATAACAATAGTATGACAAAAAACAACTTCACAAAAATTGTTGGAAGTGACGTCCTCCAGCCCTTATACAGGCCTCCGATCTTCTTCGCATTGATTGTCGTACTCTTTCAAATACCCCGGGGGTATTTCGTATGGTTTCAAATCCATCAATTATTCGATTTCGTAGGTCATCGACTGTATTCACCGGTGTTGCATACACTAACGACTTGAGATGCCCCCATAGGAAAAAATCTAGGCTATTTAGGTCAGGGGACCTAGGGGGCCATTGCTGAGGTCCACCTCGTCCTATCCACTTGTTTGGATATACGTTATTTAGATACTCCCGAGCCAAAATAGAAAAATGTGCTGGAGCGCCATCATGCATATACCACATTTGATTTCTCAATAAAAGTGGCAAGTCATCAAGTAATAAAGGTAATTCGTCTTGCAAAATGTGTCTATATGAGGCACCAGTTAGCCGACCAAGTAAAAAAACAGGACCAATTAAATGATCCCCGATTATACCACCCCATACATTTAAAGAAAACTGTTCCTGAAAATGAGTTTCGACAATTCCATGAGGATTCTCGTCTGCCCATAAATGGTTGTTATGGAAATTCATAATGGAATTTCTTGAGAAATTGGCTTCATCAGTAAAGAGGATGATAGAATCAAAGTAGGGGTTGGCGGCTAGCCTAGTAAGGTACCACCTGCAGAAATTAATCCTTAAAGGAAAATCCCGGGGAAGGAGCGCCTGCACTCTTTGAATGTGATAAGGGTATAGTAGAGAATCATGCAAAATACGCCAAACCACTTGATGGCTAATATGTAATATTATGGAAATTTTTCTAGTGCTAGTCTCCGGGTGTTCTTCTATTTCATTTAAAACAGCTTCTTCGATCTGCGGTGTCCGAACAGTACGTGGTCTACCCGCATCATCGCTTTTCTTATTAACATTTCCAGTTTCAACAAGACGTCTGTGGATATTTGAAAATATTCGGTGATCAGGTATCATTCTATTTGGATAACGCTCCATGTATAGACGTCTGGCTTCTCTTGCATTTCCATTCGCAAAATCATACATAAAATGCATCTCAGCCATTTCAGAATTCGTATAAATTACCATTGTAACGAGATTATAATGAATATTTAAAACACTTTACACCTTACAACAACTCTAATGTTGACAACAACTTACGATTTGAAATGGTCAATGTCAGAAATAATAAAAACAAAAGGTTATCCAAATAACGCCATAGCCTACTATTTGATAGAAATTTATTTCGTCAAGAGAAAATGGTTTTTATTTTTTTTCTCGAAAACGAAGCAAGATACGAAAAAATATCAAGAGACATAAAAATTGTATTTTTAGTTGCTTAATCCAAAAAAAAATAAATACTTTTAAAAAAAGTCAGTGGCGCACTTTTTTTTCTCTTTTTTATTCGTGATACTGCCTCTCGGGACGCCTCTGGAAGACATACATATCATTCAATTACTGAAAACTTGACATCTTATCATAGTTCAAAACACTGCCAAATTTCAATAAAATCGGCCGAATGGTCTTTGAGATATTATTAAAAAAAGTTTTTTAGAAAAAACTTTGACACCCTAGGTAACTTGAAAACCAAGCATTTGCGGACCCATGTTTATATGAAACTTTAGCAATTAAATATGCCAAGGAATCACCCCCTTTCGTTTGTACATGATATTTAGGAACACCCTGTATAATACCGTTTTATTCTCAAGTAATGACAAAAGAGACTATTTACAACGTAAATTATATGTACGAAAGAAACATTGCTTAATTATATATGTATTTACTGCTTCCCTGATCATATTTATGTACCTATAAAATTAAATAAACTTACGTAAACTACCGCAAGTAGAGCGCAATTTTCAGTTAACTCACAAAATGTTCAAAGCACACGAAGCAGTCTACTAATACAAATTATTAACAATTCACTACAATTCAACAAAGTAAAATAACTGTGAAAACTAACTGCGATTGTCACTGCCAGCGCCCTCTGTGCGGCCTGGAAGCGTAATATCGACAAGCACCTGATTTTAAATGATTGCACAGGGCATGGACTAGTTCTGCTGGGGGGTATATTTAAGAGGGGCTACCAACCGTTTTTGCGCGCGCGTATGCGTATGTGTACGAAGCTATGATAGGTTGCCACACCCTTTCTCTGTTTAATAGCAGAGAGTAAGGTTATAGTTGATATAAAATAATATTAAAATAACAAGAACAATAAAAAAAATTCGAACGAGTTTAAGATCAGTAAACAGATGTCCTAGGTACAACTCCTCAATATCTAAATAAATTTATGACTAGGTTTGCAAGTAAGTAATGAGTTATTAGACAACAAAAAAACTAAAACCTTAAAACAATGTCCATGTTTATTGATAATGTTGTTAATCGATACAAGGGTCATTTCCTGTTATTGAAGTTCTGTGTAAGTTAAACACACATTTACGGTGAAAGCTAGCAAAAAACCTAAACTAATTAAGTTTATGTTTTTAAGGTAATTATATTGCAATAAATCTATACAATTTAAATAGTAAAAAGCAAAAAAAAAATAGAACATTTTACTAATAACCGCGCCGAGATTAGTTTTCCAACCTAATACCACGGCATAATAATCAATCGGCAGGCTTACTCGCCTTCTCGATAACGCTACGCGCATATACTCGCGCACTCCGCCATTTTGGGGTCCAACCTCTCAATCAAGCCATTGTCGTCGTTTGTTACAATAAAAAGAAATAGTTACGGCAGCTAGGAATCAGTAGCGTGTGCCTTGAATGTATATTTTGTTTATTGATTGTGATGTGAGTTTATAGTTCAATGACGATGTGTATTATGTAGTTTCTGTCAGTTTTCTTGAGAATCGTAGATTGATTTTCTAGATTTTATGATATAGCAGTTATTTTCTAGTGTAATTTATTAACTTTGACGTGTTTTCACTATGCCTGGGCAAAGTTGTGCAGCAAAAAACTGTAGGAACAAACGAATAAACTGCAATAAAAGCTTTTTTCGGTTTCCCAGAGATTCTATTAGGTATGTATATGGGATACAGTTTAAAAATAGTATATTGTGTAACTAGGAGGAAAAGCAAAACATTCCTGGGTGACTGTGCGACAGGAGTCCCGGAATGTGCTTTTCCTACGAGTTGCACATACTATTTTTTATCCGATCGGAATTAATTAGAATACGTATTTATAAAAATTGAGCCAAATATTACTTTAAATAAAAACGGTGTTTTAAATTTAAACTCAACATAATATCAAGTTTTGAGTCGAGCGAGCTTGGAGTTTATTACGTAACTACGGAAACCACAGCTAATATTGTTACTTTTGATAAACGTCAGATCTAACGAACAAAGTGTTTGAATTTACTTGTATTTAATTGCAACTTTATTAAAAAATGAACAGTGACGACGAGTTTTCGGTTTCTACCACCGGAATTAGTAGAGGCAGCAAATACGGCGACGTTAAATTTGCTTCCACCGAAATCCAGGGATAAATATAAACTGGCATATAGACGCTTTATGGATTATCGCCTAGCTAAAAATGCTAACTCATGTTCAGAAAACGTCGTTATTGCTTACTTCCAGCATTTATCTACAAAAATGAATGCATCTACATTATGGGTCGATTATTCAATGGTGAAGTCAACTCTTATTGTTAAAGATAATATAGATATATCGAAATACCAAAAGTTACGTGCCTTTTTGAAACGCCAGTCCGATGGTTATAAAGCAAAGAAGTCAAAAATTTTGACCAAGGAAGAACTCGAGCAATTTATTTTAGAAGCTCCAGATAAATTTTTGATGACTAAAGTAAGTAATAAAATTTATGATTGCTTGAAGTTTGTACACAATTCTTGTTCTAGAATAAATTGTTAAACTCGTTAAAAATGCGCATTTTACATCGTTTTTTGATTGCGCAAACCTATATTAACCAATATTTATATTATACAGGACGTTCTAAATCAGCGACCGTGTATTAAATAATTACCCCTGGCCTAAACCTTTAATATATGGGCGCACGCTAAAATTTTGCGTTTCTTGTACCTTAAATTGTCTAATTCGATAAAAATGCGCATTTTAAATCGTATTTTGATGGCGGAACCCATACTAACCAATATTTATATTATACAGGGAGTTCTAAATCATAGACCGAAGTTAACTCAGACGAACTAAAAGTAACCAATAATGGCTTTAAATAACCAATTTTTGAAGAAAACCAACTAAAGCTAAGCAATTAACTAAAACTAACCTAAACTATTTGAAGCTAACTAAAATTAGGCAAATCGAAAAAAGTGACTAATGTTAAACTAACCCAAACTAATTAAAATGATTTCGCCCAGGCTTGCGCAAAATAACACAACCACAAATCAACACTAACCCAAACCAACCAAAACCAACTCAGTCTAACCAACACTAACCAGCATTAACCCAGACTAACCAAAACTAACCCAGACTAGCGCGGTACGCGCGCTTGTCTATTCACTGGGTTTCCGTTATCCAAAAACTATTTAAAATGCACATTTTTATCGAGTTTGACACTTTAAAATACAAAAATCCAAAAATTTTGCTTGTGCCCATATAATAAACAATTAGGCCAGGGAGTAATTATTTAATAAAGGGTCGCTGATTTAGAACGCTCTGTATAATATAAATATTGGTTAATATGGGTTTCCGCCATCAAAAAACAGTTTGACAGTTTAAAACACAAAAATCGCAAAATTTTGCGTGCGCTCATATAGTAAACAATTACCAAATTGAGATTTTCGGACTTCCATTGTCTTGACTTTTCTTTTTATTTCACAATGTTTTGGTTAGTTTATTATCACTACTCACTTGTTAACGGTTAGAGATAGTACGACCTAACCGAAACGTTGTGGAATAAGAAAAAACAAATAGTCAAGACAATGGAAGTCCGAAAATTTCAGTTTCTTCAAAATGTAATTTTGCTTTAAATTTATATTTTTTATTCTATTTATAGGTTGCTTTAGTATTTGGTATCGCTGGTGCCTGTCGACGTGATGAGCTAGCCCGTATACAATTAAGAGTTATAGAAGATTTAGGATCTAGGCTTTTAATTGCCATTCCGGAGAATAAAACGAACAAACCAAGATCATTTATAGTAAACGACACTTATTTGGATCTTTATAGAAAATATGCTATCTGCCGTCCAACAGATTTCGAGAGTTCACGTTTTTTTTTCAAATATAAAGATGGAAGAGGTTACAGGCGACTTGCAGGAATTCACCAGTTTGGGACAATGCCTCAAACTGTTGCTACTTTCTTAAACTTACCAAATCCAAAAGACTATACCGGACATTGTTTTCGTCGTTCCTCTGCGACAATTTTGGTAGACTCTGGTGCAGATTTGACAAGTCTAAAAAGACATGGTGGATGGAAGTCCTCCAGCGTTGCTGAGGGATATATCGACGATTCCATCAGTAATAAAATCGATGTTGCAAATAGGGTTTTTAGTACGCAGAAGAATGAAACAATTAATACTAAAGTCGTTAATTTCTCTAACAATAATACTCGTCAGCCAATATTCAATAATTGCACCAATTGTACGATATCTGTAAACATAACAAATAATTGACAATCTATTTCTCGATTGTTTTTTCAGTTGTAAAAATTATTAAACAAATCGTATCTTCTTAGGTATGTGCATGGGTGTGTCTGCCTGTATATTTGTAAAGTTAACAAAATAATGTCTAGACTAATTTGGGCTATAGTATAAAACATTGATAAAAAACAGTAAGAAACGGTAGCAAGTTTGTAAGTAGACCCGAAAGCCGAAAGTATGAACGACAATTTTCAAAAGCACTTTCTGAAAAAATGATAAACATTTTAATATATGAATTTGAAATGCAAAAAGCACTTATTTAATAACGAAAATTATAATTTTTAAAAGCAAATAAAAATAAATTGCTTTCAACTAGGTATACCTATTTTTACAACAAATAAACGACGAATGTAAATATATTTCCGTCCTAGGACGGAAATGTTATATTCCTGTACAGTTATTGCATGTTGCCAAGCAACGAATACAATATACTGGAATCATGACTTTTGCGGTGAGAAAACATATCGGAAGGGTGTAGCTTTTCGTCCGATCGGATAAAAATACTATTTAAGGGTCAATACCTACTTATTTAGATTTAGGACGGTCAGTTTAAACAGGAAAATGTAATTAAGAGTTTAGTGCAGGTTCAATATTTAATATTTATAGACTTGGGTAAATACAAGGGGGATTTCAGTAGTGAATTTGTGTACAGGGTGTCCCATTTTCGATGATATTACGGGGTATCTCACTTACGAGGAAAGATAGAGAGTTGCGGTTTTCGCAATACTATGCTACTTTTTTGTGAAAAGAACGATGGTATAAACAAAATTTTCATAGCCCTCTTCGTTTCTGAGATACAGGGCGAAATTGAAAATAATCCATTTTGGGACCCCCCTCGTATCTCCGTTATCCTTTAACATATCGCAAAGCTAAAAAACTGCTCTTATACAGTTTTTGACGTAGAATCCATTGGCGTGATCAGATTTTTGCTGTGAGCTGTCAATTTTTAGCTATAAATCAAACTTATGTTTTTTTTAATGGAACACCCTGTATATTTTTATTTCGTTTGATTGGAAATGTTATAAGCTTTGTAAAAATATATAATACATTATATGTATTTTAAATACTAAGCCTAAAATTCATAATTTCACAAAATGTGTCTCTATACGACACTCTTGTATTTTCTTTTTTTATGTAACACCCTGTATATTTTTCTTTCGTTTGAATGGAAAATTTATAAGCTTTATAAAAATATATAATACATGATACGTATTTTAAATAATAAGCCTAAAATCCATAATTTCACAAAATGTGTCTCTATACGACACTCTTGATGAGTATAGTATAAGCATTGTCTTTTAAACGACGGTATAAGTATTAGCAGGCAGAGACTATTAAAAACAATGGAATGGTAATTTTTTTATTGGCAAGACCTTTCAGTGGCAAAATTTATATTTTCTGTGTAATATTGTATTTTTTACGATGGCTCAAAATGAAAATTATCAATATTTTGATAAATATCACATGTTAGTCTGCTTTATACAGAGCAATGAAAACTTCCGTGAAGCTTCTCAGCTATATTCCAATAAGTTTGTTCGAATATTTATTTACCTTTTGACATATTTGGGTTTATTTTTTTAAGTATCATTTTAATTTATAGATATTCCAAAAGAAGGCATCCTGATCTTTTAAAGTTTTCCGGAATAAAGAAAAAAACTGGTAGAACTAGGAACGTTGCCTCCGCCCTTACCGCGATTTTCCTTATTATACGTTTTTGGTAGGGGCCGGATAAACGTTCCATGTTCTCTTTATTCCGGAAAACATTAAATGACCAGGTTGTCTTCTTTCAGAATATCCATAAATTAAAATGATACTCAAATAAAAAATAAACCCAAATAAGTCAAAAGGTAAATAAATATTCAAATAAACATATTGAATAATAGTTGAGAAGCTTCACGGGAGTTTTCATTGCTCTGTAT
>MU181961.1:272194-291205 GCA_016904865.1 Pissodes strobi
AATCGAATATATAAATATTAAGTTATTATATTGTTTCTTTTGGTTCTCTGATTTTATTGAACCTGGCCTGTTACAAATTTATACAACTAAACAATTAGAAAAAAAACTGTAATACACACAATCAACCTTCGTTCGCACTGAATAAGTGAAACTACTTGCAAGTGATACTTGCCCTTTTCTGTGTACATAACAGCACTAAATTATCTATTGCAAAGAACGGACTATATCAGCCGTATTTTACGTATAAAATTATATTATACTATTATATTATTAGAACACAATACTAGCTCGAATTTGCTTTCCAATTGGGAACTGTAAATTTAAATAATTAGTAATTAAGAATTGATTTTTTTTATTAAGTATATTCTTATCGACAGACAAGCTTGGATTGAAAATAAACTCTTTATAGAACGTAGGTTTACACTATGTAAGGAACTTCGAGAAACTAGGAATATTCTGTTAGACTGAAATGAAAAACGGACGCAGAAAGCTATTATCCTTCGCATCTCCGCCATCCCTCATTACACTTTGTAGTATACAACTTTTTCCCAATCGGTACAATTTTTAAAGAAGTTATCTAAAAACATGGTGATTCAGCCGACCCTGGCTAGCCGCTCGAGCTCATGCATCGCCTTGATGCGTCATTACAATTTTGTACCGGTCGGTGACAAGCAAGAATCCGTAAATCGGTTCTTTCTTTTGGTTTTAAGAAGAAAAATGCCTAGAAATCGTATTTCTAGTATAGTGAAGTGTTAGTGATACGTCTTGCTCGCAAAGGAGGCGAAAAAAGGGGGCAATATGCATCGGGAGAAGCGAATCAGGGGGTGAGTCCATATAAGATTATATGCCAAAATTTCAAATATACATAAATACCTGGTTATCTTAAATACATAAAAACAGAATCTCTTGTATAAAAGCAAACTAAATGTGTATAATACTAAACTGAGTATTATGAATAAATATGACACTTGTAACCCTTATTTTTTTTACTTAATAAAATTGAAATGGAAAATACTCTCAAACTTCTAAAACTAACTATACTTATTAGAATAAAATAGAGTGCGAACGGGTTACAGTCAAAAATGCGAATGAAGCAGTAAACAGAAATTAAATGTGCTCACTGCGATTTGAATTATACTAACAAACTGTTATTTATATACGAGGGCATGACAAAACATTGTTACATTTATTTGTCGTCTTTGCACAATTACACAGAATCAAACAATATATTCGGAATTGAAATATATTATATCGAAATGAATATAAGTAATAAGCAACAGTTAACGATACGAGCTATTCGAACCGTTCTCTAGTAATCGCGTCTAATCGTACATCCTACCAAAGAAATATACTATTCAATCACAAAAAGTGTTTACACAAAGAATGGGAGTTACATTACAAAATATATACCGGTCGGCACATTTATTAATGTTTTACATAGAATAAAACGTTTATACCATATAAAGGAATATAAAAATAGAAACAAATGGTTATAATGCCTTCGTATCATTCGTTTTTCGATATTTGATCCCCGTATGGGGCACATGTGGGACTATAAACTACAATTCGATTCGATGCAAATATTGCAAAACAAAAAACAAAGTTATATTTAATTATGATCCACTGACTCATACTGCAGATCTATATGAAAATTTAAGAGTATGGCAATTACATAAGGTATTAAAATTTGAACAGAATAAACTTATTTACAGGATAATAAATAAAACTCAAAATTAAAATATTATAATATTTTCAAAGGATATTCATAGCCACAATACTAGAGAGTTTATAGGAAATCATACTGTTATTATTACTAAAATGCAATTATCCTCAATACCAGTGTTCAAAAACACTGTCTAGAGGAATAAGGACTATGTATATTGTAATTATTGCTATTACTGTATTAACAAATACTTTTCAAAAAAACAAAATAAAATAAAATAAAAAATTAAAATTTTGAGTAAGTCGAAGAGTGTCCTTTTCTCACGAAATTAACCTCTAAAAACTAGCCACAAAGGCAAGCTGACGCATAATTTACGAGCGACTAAATCCCAAGTTTGGTATTATTATAGCTTGCATGGCCCTCCGTTGGCTTTGCTCGCAACGGAGGCTCAATCAACAAGAACTAAAAGTGCTAGCCAAAACTAACCGAAAATTAAGGGAAAAATGCGGAATGTTATCGTTCGGCTTTGTCGAAGCAATGTAATACCGGAACGCATTATTTTTAAACAATTCGTGTTGACATGAGCCGTCCGGTGAGAGAAAAAATTGGAGTAAACATTGCTTGCAGGAGATGTTAATAAATAATAATAATACCTATTTACAAATTCGCATTTGCAGATGCGAATATCATTAACTAAAATTGGCCTTTACATTTGCAGATGTGAAGGGCCCCCAACAGCCTCCACCCCAGTAGGTATATTATGTAAAAGTAGTTAGAGGCACACTATATCCCTACATTTGCCGATGTAAAGGATATATGTACTGACAAAAATAAAACGGTATAGTGCTATGTATTTGCAGATACAAAAACAAATAACCACCATACTATTGCAACCCTCTTACATAAAATCATTGCATTGGAGGTAGCGAATTATTACACTCTTGGTTTCTATTCAAAACAGAAATTACAGTATTTGCAGATACTGTAAATATGCTAAAAAATCGTTGCATTTGCAGATGCACTCGAAAGCATAACCAGGGTTAAGCAGCAAGCAAAAAGGTGAATAGTTCGTTGTATTAGCAGATACAATCGATCGTACCCACTGTCTGCAATTGCAGTTGCAGATAGTGAACATATTCATGAACCTATTTTTCTGTTCAAAAACAGAAATTGCAGCATTTGCAGATGCTGTAAATAGGCTAACAGATCGTTGCATTTGCAGATGCAATCGATATCATAAGTAGCAAAACCAAGGAAACTCTTTTGCATTTGCAAATGCATTAGAAGATCCTCTCACGCTAGCTGAGGAAATAACTGAGCCAAATCAAGACTATCAAGACTTACCAACATCAGAAGCACCAGATGGTCCTGAACAAAGTAACGACCACCTAGCTGTGTAGGTGTAGGATTAAAAAAAAAAAAAAAAAAGATAGTTTAGATGGGACAATTACTTATTAAAAGGACTAAAGTTAAAAAAAAATAAATAAAAAAAAAAAAAAGAAACAGTATGATAGAGAAGTATCCACCAGCTGCCAACTGCAATGTCCTCAGACCATCAAAATTAAATCTCGAAGAGAGTACTAAATCCTGCCAAGACAACTACTGTATCAATTACAGAAACAACTATAGTCCGTGGGATTAGTGCCTCAGCCCTCCCTTTCAGTAATTTAATTAGCCAACCGTCTGAACTAGAATTATACGTTCAAAATTAGCAGAGAAAAAAGGTAAACAGTTCAATAATAGAGTGGGTACAGGATTATAAAATCCCTTTCAATAGGACACCACTCCGGTTAGCAAAGTAGAAGACTACATAGGACGGCAAAAAATTTAATTTCAAAATACGCATTCTTGGGGAAAACTGATCTCTTAAAGATGCATGTTTCCTTATCCCTATGCACAGTAGTCAAAAAAAGTTGTTAAGATTCGTTTTTTGCAACGTACTATACCAATTTAATTGTGTTTCATTTGGTTTATGTACAGCTCCATATCTTTTCACAAAACTGAAACCAGTTGTAAGATATGTAAAATTAAAGGGTATAAAAACTGTACTCTACTTAGACAATTGGCTAGTTATTGGTAATTCAAAAGAGAATTGCTTAAAAGTATAAATAAAATTACATAAACATTACAAGATTTAGGTTTTATATAAAAAAGGCGTAGTTATTCCCCCTCAACCATGCTCACTTTTGGGGTTTATACAAGAGAAAAGGGACCTACTGGCAGAACAGTCTATTTTTTTACCCTGAAAAATACTTACTCACATCTCCTTGCGGAGAGAAACAACCATTGTGGAAGAAAATTTCTCTAGCTGTAGGGAAATTACGAAGTTTCCTGAGAAATTAAACTGATTATTTTTTATTGCAAACTATAGAACCGTAAAAAAAAAATAAAAAAATTAAAAAAAAAAAAAAATCGATACGTATTTTTTTTATTTCCGCTGAAGATGAATATTACAAGAGCTATACCAGTTTTTAGTTTTGTATATATAGGTATACCATGCATGGTGTGACGTAACAATTAATGTGTATTATGACGTCATAAGCACATCTCAAGACGTTGTATCTGCTTCATTTTTCGGCTTAGGGAAAAAAGAAAAAACATATGTTTACTTATTTTTCATGGGCTATCGAAATCAGCAGTAATAAAAAAAAAAAAAAAAAATTGATGAAACTTCCTCATTGTCAGGAGAGCTAGCATACCTAATGAAGCGATAAAAGTGATCATTTCTTCATTGACAGATAGCGCCCTCAAACAATACGGAAATACTTACAATAAATAGGGAAATTTCTGTTTTTCTAAGCGCCAACAAATATATAATAAAACCGTAAACTTATTCTTGAGCTCCTAAATATTCAATTGTCTTCGGAGTCATCCTACTCAAACAAAAGACGAAGCGGTTATAAAAAGTTTTCTCAATGGAACATAGAACGCATAAAAGGAAAAAGGGTGCTACCAGTCAATAAAAGGTGAATAGCTCGTTGTATTAGCAGATACAATCGATCGTACCCTCCACTGTCTGCAATTGCAGTTGCAGCTAGTGAACATACCTATTTTTTTGTTCAAAAACAGAAATTACGGCATTCACAGATACTGTAAATATGCTAATAGATCGTTGCATTTGCAGATGCAATCGATACCACAAGTAGCAAAACCAAACAAAATGTAATACTCACTCACAAAAGGCCCTATCACCCAGACAACAGTCAAACCATTAGCAGATGGGTCAAGTTAATACTAAAAGCCAGCAGTATAAACACGGAAATCTTTGGGGCACACTGCACGCGACACGGGGCAACTTCAGCAGCTCAAAGAATGGGAGTTACATTACAAACCATTCAGAAGACAGCTGGCTCGACAGAAAAATCAAAAGTATTCTCGAAATTCTATAAAAAACTTGGCGTGGGTAATCCCACTGGATTGGCATCTTGTTTATTGAACCATAAACTCTAAGGAATCATATAAATATTAAGCTAGAATTATAACTTACTTACCAACTTGTTATCATATTACATACGAATATTGGTATAGTATTAAAAATAAGTTAAAGGTTAATATCAGTTAAGCGTTAAACATGATATATGTACCTTCATGATGTGTGTTATTAAATCTAATGGTTATAAATTTGAATTTTAGTTTATAAAAAGGGCCTTACAAATCTAGGACTACAGAAAACTAGCAGTTTTCAGTTAATGTAGATTACATCGCAAATACTTTAAACATCTACAAAGTGTAATGAGGGATGGCGGAGATGCGAAGGATAATTACAAGATCAATCGACTTACCTGTAAGGAAGATCGATCGGAATTATCCGAGCATCTCCGCCATCCCTCATTACAAACCCACCCAGTCTTTACGTTCTCCCTATCACCCCAAATGCAATGTAATCAAAAATCTCACGAACCAAAATTGTAATGACGCATCAAGGCGATGCATGAGCTTGAGCGGCTAGCCAGGGTCGGCTGAATCACCATGTTTTTAGATAACTTCTTTAAAAATTGTACCGATTGGGAAAAAGTTGTATACTACAAAGTGTAATGAGGGATGGCGGAGATGCTCGGATAATTCCGATCGATCTTCCTTACAGGTAAGTCGATTGATCTTGTAATTGTCAAAGACTTGATTCTTGTATATTGATGGCCCATATACAAGAATAAATCCACACTAGCTACAGCTATTTTTGAAAATTTTATTCTTGTATTATGTCCCCATATATTTTCTGACTTCTTACATGGGGCTATATATACAATAATAAAATTAGGTTTGACGTCATCATTAGAAGCGAGTAAACTTTCTAAACACAGACAAGGAAAATTTTATTATTTCCCCTAACTTCTATTATTCAGTTTCGCTTTCTAATCTTTTTAGTTTTTGGCTAAAACGTTCTCAATTTCGATCCTTTGCTTCTTAGTTCTCATTTTCATGTTTTATTTTTAAATCTTTTTGTTTAACGATGTGACAGTAAAATGCTCGAAACACGATTTATTAATTATTTTACCCTAAATGTGACAATATATTCAAGTCAAATTCTCGATCGGCATTGGCGCGAGACGAAATGTTGAGACATTTGATTGAAATAGGAAGAGATAGAAAGAAGGACAAACTCCGCAAATACCTCAGTAATATAAATAAATATTATAAGTGATCACTAACCAGAAAGCTACATCGTCGAAAGATCTGGGAGAAATATGGATAAAATATGAAAGTAATATAAATAGTAACCACGTGTATAAATAAAAGACTCCAAAAGGACCGGTCCACAATACATCTGGAGGAGTCTATTATATAAGAATTGCAAACAATGTTCGCTAATGGCAGTATATTCCTTAGAGAAATACCAGTCTAGGCTAAAAAGGCCGGTGATCAGAGTTTGGCAATAAAATAAAGATATGACGTACGCCAAAGGCAGTAATTCGTGAAGAAAGAGGTATACGGTAAAAATGAAATGAGGTTTAAACGAGTGTAGCGGAGTATAAACAAACATATGACAATAAATAAATATAAGAAAAAGAGAGAAGATAGGTTTAAATAAGTTGTTTCAAACTAAGAAAGTATACGACCTGAATCATAATAT
Source organism: Pissodes strobi (assembly GCA_016904865.1). Taxonomy (NCBI): domain Eukaryota; kingdom Metazoa; phylum Arthropoda; class Insecta; order Coleoptera; family Curculionidae; genus Pissodes; species Pissodes strobi. The sequence continues at coordinate 278,929 of MU181961.1, forward strand.
ATTTTTACATGATAATTAAACGACCATAATTAGACTTCGATAGAAAAAAAAACATATAAAAGGTTATAAAATAATTTATTTTTTTAAATTTAACCAAAATAGATAGGGCAACCAAAACATTCCTAAGTATAGATTTAAAATAATAAGATAGACAAGTGTTGCTACATAAAATACAACTAAATGAATGTTTAAGTACATAAAGCAAAACTGCTTAAAGACTTTACGTATAGTTCATTTTATAAAATGGTTGGTAACTTTATTAAATAACAAAAGAATATATAGATAACATTTTGTTTCTTAATAAGGCACATTATTAGGCACAACTACTAGAAAATCAAAACACATCAAAGTACTGCTATTATTAAAGCTAAATGGATTTTATTAGCATAGATTTTTTTTCTCCCTTTTAATTATAATTAATACTATGATTCAAATGCCTTTAGATGCATAATGATATGCATCCCTTTTTACGCACAGAACGATGGATGCCATGCATCGATATACTTGTGGTGTTATTATAGAATAGAAAATTATATACATCATGTTTATATTATTATATATGTTATATTGGTTATATGACGTATTATTAAATGCATTAGATGTAAGATAACTTTTAGACAAACGGAGCTCCACTTCTTCTATTTCCATATATGTTATTCTATGATCTTGCTATGAATTTTTCTTAATCTTTTTACTAACAAACATTTCCTTCTATTTCCACATCTTATAGTATAAGTATTGTATAGTCATAAGAACAGGCTTTATATGTTAAAAGATACAGGATTAAGTAAATCATTGCTACACAAGGTTACATATACGCAAATATACTTTAAAATATTTCATTGGTTACATGTCGCAAAAGAGAAGAAAAATTTTAGGTCTAAGAAAAATTTTTCTTGGAAAAGGGGGGAGGTGTAACGGTATAAGTATTTACCCTGTATATCATCGACAGTATATCGTAACTATTAAATATTATGATAACATCGTTTATAAACTGCATACGATTGCACACGACAGCAATACAGCTGACCTGATTAGAGTTCATAGGTGGTAATGTAATGTAGCTGCGTATCATCATTATTAATATCCTAGCTATCAAGATTGTAACACTGTTCATTGATATACTCAATACATAGAGTTAGTATACTCAAAGTCTATTATTTGGGCCTCGGACGAACGAACCTGACTCAACTGGTAATTCAAGGGGACGTAAATAGCGCCCCTTGGTTGAGTCATTACATTCTATAAAAATATTTTATTTTGTTTTCTGTGGTAAGTAAAAAATCAAAACCTTTATTTTTAATAAAATAAAAAAATTGTAAAATTAAACAGGTTCAATTATTTGTTTACCCCAAAGCAAAATAAATAATTAAAAAAAAAATTAAAAATAAAATAAAGTGAATCAAAACTAAATACACATATTCAATTCCTAATATCTCTTTCAGAAGTTTCACTTCAGTTGTGTGCTTATAAAGGTGAGGCACATAAATATTAAAACAGAAATGCATATAAAAACGCAAAAGACATTTTTGGCAATTTAAAAATGCCAAATAACAGTTTTGTATATTTAGTAATACAAATTGAAATAATATTTCAAAAACATTTTGAATTATTTATCACTAAATACGGAATTTGCAAATATTTTGTAGATTTAATTAATTCCGATATAACATTTGACACTCCATGTCCCCTTTTCCCAACATTATATGTTATTAAGTTATATTTGAGGCTACGTATATAATACACATTGAAAAATATTAATAGAAACTTTAAGACCATCAATAAAAATAAGCTAATTATTTGGCGAAATCAATAAAGTTTATTTTCCTAATGCTGTTCTTATAAGTTAATTTAAATATACTTTGTGTAAATTATCACTTTTTTGTTTTAATACGACCCTGTCTATCAATAGTTTATTTTATCGGAAAATGTCGATACGCCTTAATCCGGCCCTGACTAAGACCCCCGAATGGCGCCGCCAAGGTCAAATTTTTGTATTTTAATATTGCAATGCGATTAACGGCGAGTGAGCCTGCCGATTGTTTATTATGCCGTGCTAATACTGAATTATATTAAAGTTATCCAGTTATTAAATATTTCAGTCAAAATAAAGAATCACTCAAGTTAATTAAGGAATTAATTTAGTGAAATCAAATAACGAATTAGTTAATGAAGTGTATTAGTGAAAAATAAATTCAATGAAAATAATTAACAGAGTAATTAGTGAAGTAAATCACTATAACCGAATAATGAGAAATTAGTATAATGAAACTCAATTAACAAATTAATCAACGAAGTAAATCGCCAACCATTAATCAAATAATATAAAATTAATTGCATGAAATTAATTAACAAATTAATTAGTGCAGTAAATCACTAACTATTAATCAAATAGTATAAAGTTAATTCAACGAAATTATTTAACAAATTAATTGATGAAGTAAGTCACCAACTATTAATCAAACAATGTCAGCTTGCCTTAATGGCAATTCAAAATAAGGTAGGTATTAGGTAAGCCGAACTAAAATTCAATAAAGTAAGGTAGGTTAAGGCAATAAGGTAGTTAAAGTGGAATCAAATTAAAAATAAGTAAACAAACACAAAATAACGTATGTAAATCCCGAGTAAGCAGCCTATATTAAATATGAGTAGAGAGCTATTATATTCAATTGAGTACGGATCATTAAACAATGATAGCAAGAATCCAAATGCTTATAAGTGAGGCAAAATATCGAGGCATAAAGTAAAGTAGTAACTAATATGCAAAATTATTAGATGGTTTCAAAAATAAGAGAAATATATATACACAATCTATAAGCTGTTAAGGCTCGTATAGCTATTCAAATAAATAGGCTAATGTTAGATATTGTTACAAGTTGCACAATGATATAAAAACTTAAACCTAATTAAACCAACCAAGTCGTGATCACGAATCGCTAGCCGCAATATCCGACATTTACCTGAGTCAGTATAACATATACCAACTACACAGGCTTTACGTGTAATAAAAAAAACTAATTGCTATATAGAAATCACAACTTATGGAAACTAACTTAAAAGCATAGTGTTGCAAATATAAAAGCAAATGTATATTTCAAATATAAGAGCAATCAAACCTATAAACCGTAGTACACTTACGAATCAAATTATTTAATAAGAATGCAATTACTAATTCACCAAAGATAAAAAGTTCATTATTACATTAGAATGTCACTTACAATTGAATGAAAATAAAAATAGGTTTGGCTTATCTGTGTCTCTTGGCGCTCAAATCAGCACGGATGCTCCCACATACCCAGGTCTCAACAACTATCCAGCTACACCAAATACTTCTCACAACTGGTCGATTATTTAAGGTAAGGTGCGAAAATTATGAGCACCAATCTAGCAAACAGCTAGTCAGAGCGGAAGAGGTAAAATTAAAACCCTGAAAATATAAAACGTCCAAAACACTAGACACAATTCATTGGCCGTACCTGTGGCCAGCACAGCAATTTAATTCCCAGCCAATTAGTAAGTAATTACTAAATTACTTGAGCTTAATTACTGAAACGAAAGGAAAGTTCATTGGCACAATCGCCAGTCAGCAAGATAAAGCTTTATTAAACCACTAACCCCTTAATTTACTCTTGCAATAATATCAAAAATATGTAATATAATGAAATAAAACATTGATAACCCCCAAAATGAGAATATCCTTTTATAAAGAGTAGTCCCTCTAATACTTTACAGTTAAATTTGACGAAGTTGCCCAAAATGTGGCTACACAGGCATTTTGAACAATGTAACGAAGTCCAGTACAGTACGAATAGCAAAATTACTATAAATTATGAATATAATCAGTAGGTTATCCCTAAAAGATATCTATAGTTTAACCTACGTTTTAGATACAAGTGGTCAAATCAGAGAGTAATCTAGTGGAAAAATCCTAATTTACAAATTGTTAGATTTAAGATAACATTTTAAGTTTAATTAGAGATATTAGAACCACTTTGCAACTAGAAGATAACACAATTTAATGGTATTTAGCCATTATAGACTATTTTAAGAGAAAAGGTAAGTTTTTTTCTTTAGGAATATTAAATTCATGAATACATTCTTTAAATACTGTTAATTTACCTCAATTCAAGGTGTTCTAACGAGGGTTTTATAGGAGTGTTTAACCTCTATTATATGTGACTTTCCCAGTCTGGCAGATACAAATCCTTCAATGATGAAACTAGGTTTCTTGCTGCTAATTCATCAAAAATACAGACAAGCAACCAATTATAAGATATACAAGAACCTATTTATATAGCCTTAGCTCAAAATCCCATTAGATGGTCTAAAAAATTCCAGATGCCGAGCTATCGACCGGTTCAACCCAACGACCGTAGAAAAGTGACATGTCCGTGACCCATCCTCCTCGACCAAGTGTTCCTTCACAAAAAAAAACTTCAAAAGCGTACTAAACTCACTAGTACTAAACCCGCACCATGTCGCGTAAAATTTTGCACATTTAAATACGTATTTCAAGACCATACAAGAAAAGAAACAATTGATGGTCCTATCCAAACCGGCTAATATCTATGCGAACCATGCGCTAAGTGGTTTTAACTATTGTAATTTTGTGCCCACCTTTATAAAGTAAAATTTCAAAACAATCTATGTCTAAATGTTAATGACAGACTGCGTCAACCTTAGAAACTCAAAAATATTTCGGAATGAATTATGGTGAATAAGAAAACTACATCTAAGTTTAGGAGAAAAACTTTATTTTCAATTAACTTCTAAGACCACTGGAATTTCTTCCTAATTAGCAAATAAGCATAGCGAATTTCAAAAGGAGGTTTTATTTCTTCTCTTGATGTGACGATTAAATAATTCGACTGTATTCAAAACCACTTTTTCTTCGAAAGTGTTTGTGCCAGTAACTGGATAAGAAAGCCAAATATTTTCATTAACCGTTAACATGGTTTCTAGTCTTCTTTTTGCCGAACGAAAACCAACATTTATTGACCAAAATAGTACCTAAAAATTAATCGTCGTTATATATATATATATATATATATATATACTGTATGCAATATGGTTATGTCAATATAAATTTACAAAATCAAATAAGAAATTCTAGAATAAGTAATTCCAGAAGTATAGGCAACAGCCCTACTAAAAATAACAACCAAATCACAAGAACATGGCTACTGGTATAAAATGGGCAATATTTTAGTGACAATAGTTCAAACCAACAGCAATAGCATTACATCAAAGTATCCTTAGCAGAGTATTCCTAAAGACTTGGAAAGAATCATGGAAACATCCAATCTATCCTCTCCATTTAAAAACTTCAGAGATCTGTCCACAAAAAATGTCTACCATAATTTGTTCTGTGAAAACTAATGGAAAATAAATTATTATGCCATGCCGTAGCGTTCTTTGCGCAACTGAAAAATGTATTTCCGATAGCAAGAATGGCCATGACATAATATCATTTAGTATTTTAGAAATGAGAGAAATGACATACCTAATCCTTTATCCAGAGTAAGCAATTTTAATTTATGCAAGATAAGAGAGTAGACAAGATCAGCAATGAGATTCAAATTAAACCTATAATTACAATATCACTTCTCCAATCTGTCTGAAAAACCTAAATGTTTTAACTTCTCAATCAGTAACAAATGATTAACTCTGTGAAATGCCTGGGAGAAGTCGGTATATATGACATCAACCTGATATCCCCTCTCCAAGGCATCCGACATTTTACTGTTGTAAACAAGTAGATTGGTTACCGTAGACCGACCTTCCCTAAAGCCATGCTGCTCCTCAATTATAATCTCTTTACACTGTCAATTCAAAAAAACATACATTAAACTATCAAAAACTTTTGGGATAGAAGCCCGATAGTTTTTAATATCATTTCTTGAAAGAGGGAACAAAACTTTCCTTCCAAGAGGCCGGAAACACCCCCAGACAAAGATATATATATATATATATATATAAATCTAAACTAGGATCATGGGGATGCAGTCTTCAATATTATTGGCCTTAAGGGATAAAGAAAAACCCTTTTTTGATATGTCAAGCTTTCGAGTTTATTCTAACTCATCGTCAGGACTTCTGCAAAAATACAAAATAAATAGCAACTAGTGCTAACTATTTTTAGTTAAAGTTCTTACCAAAGTCGGTTTACATAAAGAACGGGTGCTCCAGACAAAATACAGGAGGATTCATCCTCAAACCGCCAAAATTTTAAATAATCTTAATTTATGACATTTCTAGAACCACGTGCTACAGCTAACCTACTAAACTAGTTAAACTACTTTCAGGTGAAATCAAGCAAGGTCACCGAACAATTCGATTTATTTTTAAATAAAGACATACGTTATTAATCTAGTTTTATTAAAATTTCATGTGAACAAGGATGGTATTATGTGTGTTAAGTGTAGGGAACGAAGATGGAAGGTCGGAAAAAAGGCAGTCACGTCAGCGGCGTTCTTGCTTCATACACCATGCGCACGCAATTGCTACGATAATACCTATGATCTAAACTCCGTAACAGTTGGAATGTTTTATTTAATATAAAGATTTCGTCATTTTCAGTCGAAAATCATTGGTGAGACCGGCCATTACTGGAGCATCCGATGTACGTGGAGGCCATTAGTTGGTTATTAAGGGTTGTATTTTTGATTATCTTCCCTTTGAGGAGCATGGTGTTGTTTGGCCCATCATTCATTTCTTTCATAGTATTATTTTCTTGGTTTATATGTACCATCTCTAAGAATATTCTTTTGTAGTATGGGGTGACTTTATCCAGGATCTCAGCTCCATTCCAATTAATGGCGTGGCCTGATTGGATATGATGTTCCGCTAGTGTACAAGAAGGAATCAGTCTAGTACAGTCACTCTTATGTGAAGTTATACGGCCCTTTAACGACCTAGAAGTTTGGCCTATATACGATAGATTACAATTATGACACGGTATACTATATACAATATTACTGTTTTCTGTTAATGCTAAAGGCGTTTTAGTTTTTGAGTATATAAGTGATAAGGTCTTTACTTGTTTTCTCGCTATTCTCAAATCTGTTGATTGGAAGATTTTAGTTATTTTTTCAGTGAGGCCTTCTAAGTAAGGCAGCGTTATATATTTTTGACTTTGTGTCGAGTTGTTTAAACTTAGATTACTTTGAGAAAGTTGTGTGACTCTTGTACTTTGTGTGTTAAGTGATATTGGCTCTGAGGGCCTCTCGAATATGTTCTCCTCAATTGCATATTGAGTGTTAAACAGGAATTTATTAATTAGATGTAATGGATAAGAGTTGTCCAAAAATATTGTTTTTAGTTTATTTAAAGCCTGTGTTCTTAACAGTGGGTGAGTGAGTTTCACAGCCCTGGCTTTCATACCTAACAGTAAGTTTATTTTTACTCTCATAGGGTGGTAGCAGTAATAGCTGATAAGCCTGTTCGAGCAGTACGGCTTTCTATATCACGAAGTTCTGAGTAGGTTATCCTCAGTGCGTGTTACCAACATGTCGAGGAAGGGAATACTGTTGTCGAGTTCCTCTTCCACCGTGAACTGTATATGCTGGTTATAACTGTTAAAAAGCTCAAGGACTGTTTCAACTCTACCCCTTGGTACGGCCAGTAAAAGGTCATCCACGTACCTTTTTACAAACGGGATGTGAAATGGCATATATCGGAGGCAATCACTAACCAAATCATCAAGCACAAAATTGACTAAGATAGGTGAGATTTTTGAGTCCATAGGGGTACCAAAAATTTGTTTATAGTAGGTGTCATTGAAAATCATCACATTAGAGTCGAATATGAAATTGAGAATTCTTTCAAATGTTTCAGAGTCTAAATTGCAATATTGGGAGATTGTGTCCCATTTATTTCTTAAGCTTTCGACAATGACCTCCAGAGGGAGATTAGTGAATAGCGAGACTACATCAAAACTCACAATGACATAATTGTTAGGCAGCTGATAATTGTTGATGAATTCGCTAAAGGAGAAGGAGCTCTTTACATAAAAGTTGTTGTTTATATCATATGCTGCCGTCAATATATTAGTTAGATATTTTGCTAGGGACCCATTAGGGCAATTTATTGAAGAGACGATTGGTCTCAGTGATAAAGTAGGCTAGAAATGTCATAAATTAAGATTATTTAAAATTTTGGCGGTTTGAGGATGAATCCTCCTGTATTTTGTCTGGAGCACCCGTTCTTTATGTAAACCCACTTTGGTAAGAACTTTAACTAAAAATAGTTAGCACTAGTTGCTATTTATTTTGTATTTTTGCAGAAGTTCTGACGATGAGTTAGAATAAACTCGAAAGCTTGACATATTAAAAAAAGGGTTTTTCTTTATCCCTTAAGGCCAATAATATTGAAGACTGCATCCCCATGATCCTAGTTTAGATTTGTGTACTAACTAGCCAGTCGTGACTACCCATCTCCTTCTTATATATATATATATATATATATTGCACAACCGTGCAACCTTATATTGCTCGTGCATAGAGGTCGTGGGAACATTCATATAACAGCTCTCCTTTTTATTGAAAAGTTGGTGCCTTGCATCAATTTTTAGGAAACGTCTGGATCTGATGCTGCTTCTATAGCTTCTTCTGGATGAATGCTAGGGATTAATTTTCTTAATTAATAATAATAATAATAATAAATGCCTTTATTTAATAAAATAGGTTACAAAATCTCTCTATCTCTCTATCTAATAACTATTTTTATGGTGGCGCTACTCGCAATCTGCGCTATTATGTAGAACCACCAGACTAAAGAAAAAGAATAATTCTAATTATAATAATTAAAAAAAAGTAGAAATATAATTCCAAATACCTAAATGTAAGAAGATAAACTAAATAGGACTAAAAAATCTTTCTGCCACAACAAAGTTTCTAAGTTGCTTACTGAAGGACCCAATGGAAGGTAGAGCCCTAATATCCAAAGGGATCACGTTAACACGTCAACTGCCACGTGAATCAGGTATGTCTCACAAGTGACATATTCATTTAGGCCATGTGAACCATCCATGATTCACGTGCAAACTATTACTTTTATCTCTGTAGCTCGCCGGCGATTCACACTGGCCATATAAACGCACGGTAGTTAAAAAAGCATGGCCTCATGAACAAATTAAGGTAGTTAGCCCACGTATTTTTCTTATCGGACGTTAATAGTATATTAAGTATCAAGAACAGTAAGGACAGTTTACCGATCGACGACAATATTGGAGGAGATCGGTAAACTCCTTACTGTTCGAGATGCTTATACTATTTTTTCTACGCCCATTATGAACACAAAGACATTGACTAAGCAAATATCTTGAAAATGGTAAAAATTGTGTTTTGGATAATTATTTCTGCCCTGTAGAGCCACTAAACCTTAAGTGGGTTCTGTTATTACTATGAATATAATTATATCTATTTTACTTACCGTCGCGTTTTTGCTTAGTAACCAGTAAACTTAACCTACCGTTCTAAAACCAAGCACGGTAAACAATCCGAAATAGCATGGGCGTACAAAAATATAATTTATGCTTAGACGCTTTTTATTGAGAAAATAAAATAAATACTATGATGTTAAAAAAATACAGAATGGGTACCAACATACAAACTATACAGATCTTAAATGTAACATAAGAATAACTTTGCTACTTTTTGAGCAAACATGTGATTTTGTGAAACAGATCACGCAGTAGTACTTATCGCATTGAATGCACTTCCATCTAGTTTGTGCAGTATTTTTGGCTGCCACGGATCTCCTCATTTCTTGAGATATTTTAGAATAGCAAAAGGAGCATCTTCGTCTGAAGGAAAATTTAGAAGGGATGCAGGGCCTGCTATGCAATTTCGATCAGCCAGGCCACGTGAGACATGCTTGATTCACGGTCAAAAACGCAAATTTTGACAGCTATTGACAAGTAATAGATATCGTGTCATCATTTTTAAGATTCTGGAAGTATAATAAGGAATTTTTAGGTCGTGGCCCATGGGGTCCAAAAAAAAATTGTATTGTGGCAGCTAACGTGTTAAACAATCTAGCCGCATTGTAGCTAAAAGATCGTTGAAAAAATGCAGTTGAATGTTTGGGCACGCTGTAAAGATTACAATGGCGAGTATTGCGTTTATGAGTCGCTGCGCCTATTAATCTTAGCGGTTAAGTATGAAGGAGAGATAGTAGTATTTCATTTGTATATAAAACGGGCATATTGAAGCCGAAAACGCTCCTCTAGGTTTAACCATCCAGAATCAGAAAAACTAGCAGAAATATGATCATATTTACGTAAGTTGTATGAGAAACGAATACAGGAGTTCTGAACTCGCTGAAGGCTTTCCTTGTCACGATTTAAAATGGCCGGCCAATAAACGATGCTGGAATAGGCAAGTTGTACAAAACTAAAGAATCGCAAAGTTTTAATCTTAGTTCCTTACTCAGAATATCTTTATGAATATAAAGGGATCTCAATGCGCAATACGCTTTATGGATTATTTTGATGACATGAGTCTTAAAGCGGAGATCAAACATCAATTCACAGGCCTAAGTTTCTACAGGAATCTTTAGAATCAAATAGCTGATCATTAAGGTAAATCCTAAAGTCAGGACTAGAAACAATAATACCTTTCTGGCTGTCAAAAATCAACATTTCCGTCTTTGACCCATTAAGTATCAAACCATGTGCAGCAGATATATCCGACAAAAGCTTTAAATCCCTATTAATCCTATGCACAGCATCCCCAAGCTCAGTCAAACCAAATGAGTAATAAACTTGTGTGTCATCCGCATATTGATGAAAAGGACATGATTGTAAAATACTACAAAAGTCAGCATTATAAATTAAAAATAACAATGGCCCTAAAACGCTTCCCTGAGGAACACCTCTTTTAAGCGTCACGACATCGGAATAGTTATTGCTAAAAGCCACTATTTGAGACCTTTTAGATAAATAATTCCTAAAGAATGAAACAGCTAAATCACCAAAACCAAAATATTTTAGCTTTATACAAAGAGTCTGATGACTCAAAGTATCGAATGCTTTACTGTAGTCCAGCAAGACAAAGCGAGTGTTCTGTTTAGAGTCCCAAGCTGAAAAAATGTCATCAGTAACTTTTAAAAGAGCCGAAGTCGTACTGTGATTAGGGCGGAACCCCGATTGATTGACAGGTAGTATTCGATTAATAGATAAAAAAGCTCTCACTTGATCAGCGTCAATCCTTTCCAAAACCTTTGACAGTATTGGTAACAAACTAATTGGTCAGAAATCATTAATAGAAGAGGGGCTTGATTTCTTAGAAATAGGTAGAACATACGCAGGCTTCCAAGCCTGAGGAAACGTACCCGTAGTAAGACACTTATTTAACAAAAAAGTAAAATAAGGGGTTAAAGTAGGAACAGTGTACAATACCATCTTTAAGTCAATTTTATCTGGACCCACCGCTGAGGAACCGACATTAACAACATTCTTGTGACCAAGTCATCACCCACCTCGTAAAATCTAAATGGAGTAGTTAAATGAGAAAATAAAGTACTTCCGTAAGTCTGAGTTATGTAATCGTTAGGCTCATCCACAGCATATCCATTAACAGAAAAAATGGAATTAAACTCATCTGGGCTGCCAAAATTATCGGGAGAATCCGACGCCTTAGTTATAACATTAAACCAACGTAAAAATTTCCAAAAATTTTTTGGGTCACTTCTAAATTTGTGGCTTAAAAAAAGCCTTTTTTTTCAGCGCGAATAGAATAATTAACAAAATTTCGTAAGTCCCTATATTCTCGCCAGGAAGTATCAGACTTGTTTTGACAGTACCTAAGACGAGCCCTATTTTTAAGCTTAATCAGTAACTTAATATTGTCAGTCAACCATGGGGCAGGACGTTTTTTTATTCTAACTGTTTTATATGGTGCCTGTAAGTCAAATAACTGTGTTATATTGCTATTTAAATAATCTACAGCATCATCAATATCAGCAAACTGAAAAATGCTGTTCCAGCTAATCAGAGAAAGATCATTTAAAAAAAGATCGCGGTTAAAAAGAGAGTAATCTCTATATGTTTTAAAAATGGTAGGCTGGCGTTCTTTTTTAATTTTAAATGAACAACTGACCAGATGGTGATCCGATATACCCTCCATCCGATGAACATCTATACTGTTACAAAAGTCTAACGATGACGTAACTATAAGGTCAATTAAAGTACTCGTAGTATTTGTAACCCTTGTAGGGTCAGTGATAAGTTGGCTCAAACCGTATTTGTCAAGAAAGTTCTTTAACTGCAAGTAGG
>MU181961.1:306205-326171 GCA_016904865.1 Pissodes strobi
ATATATATATATATATAAAACACACATAAATTAAGGTTCAGAAAAATGCTTTAATACTTAGTGAATGAACATTCTATTCATTTAAATTATTTTAAATCAATGTTCGAAGAGTTCTACATATAAATCAATTGTTTACAAAGGACTGAGTGAATTTAATAAATAATACAATTCGGTAAAATCAGAAAAATCATTAAGCAAATTTAAAAGCCTTAAAATTATCACTGCTTGATAAACAAAATAAATAAAATAGTTTACGCAATTTAAATTTAAAATATTTTCTTTTATTGATGCAACTTTACTGGATAATCTGTATTTAGATGTATTTATTTAATTAACATTTGATTGAAGCAGTCATTTTGCTAAATAAATCCTACTACTACTACTAATTTAATGGATATCAACAATTCTTAAAATGATCAATGATATTACAACATACGTATATAATAGGTAATCAAAGTATTAAAGAAAGTGCAATTTTTTGTTGCTCTTCCTTCTCTACCTTCTTTATTTTGTTTGCGTTTTCTTTTTGTGGAAAATAACCTTTGTGGTATTATTTTCTTATTATGAGGAGTTAAGTCTCTTTTTTCATTTTGTTGAATAACTTTATCGTTATTTAAACTGGATTCACTCAGAGCTTCTGTACCTGCTTTTATTGCCTTTAGGTGATTTTTTATTAGTTAAAGTTGCTCAGGACTGGTAATTGTATGAATTATATCATTATAGTGAATCTTTAATTCTTCTTTTTGCAAAGCGAATGTCTTAGTACTCACATTTTTTCAGGTTTATTTTTGGAAATTTCTTTTATTAAAGTTTCCTCTTCATTATTAGCTAACAATTAGTTAGAGATATAGTACTCAAACTACTGTCATTTGAATGAGGCAAAACATTTTTAAACGGTGAATGTGGTTGCACATGTTCCACGTCATACTGCAATCTACACAGTTGCAAGAAAATTTGTGAATACAAGTATTACATGGCAAACATCGTAGGGTTGCAGTTGCAATCTTCAAGATTTTGACGTATGTAATATATTTCGGAGCATTTAGTAGAAACCATACTCCAGCAGCCGTTTTCATAGTTCGATATGTTATTAATAGATAAATTTAGACTTGTTCGATGACGTGTTCTAATATCGGATAACTTTTTAGTAATTGTCCCTTTATGTAAAGTAATAATTCTATCATAAAGCCTATCTCTCACAAATTTCATTAAAACACAGAGCATTTTATCCAGCCTTTTAGTATTCGTACCATGAAAGTACACATATTTTATGGTTCTGTGCATTCTTTCTAAATGCATATTTGTGTTCAAACCACTATGTAGACGATAACAAAATGCCAATGACTCAACAGATTTCCAATATTCCTTCTGAAAATATTTACCAAAAGACTTTGAAGCAGATTCTCCTAATAACTGAGAAATAGCTGACTTTATCATACTTTCTATAGCATTTCTATCAGTTTCTTGTAAAAGTGTTCGTAATATTTTATAGGCATCAATTTGTTTATGCGGCCATATCAGACATGAAAATTTTGGAAGAAATAGCACCAACCTTTTCTTTAATACATGCGAACAAAATTGTTAGTACTTCTTCATCACTTCTGTTACTAATCATGAAGGCACAAGGAAACCCTTGTCGCAATGCATCTAGATTATGGTGATAAGTTCAAAATTGTATTGATTAAGGCCATGTCTTCCGTCTATACATATGAGATCTTGCCCATATTTTTTAAACATTTCTATTTGAGCTTCATTCATGATCACTAACCAAAAGTCATCACTTTTTAATTGTGGGTAATTCTCCATAATCTGCTGTTGTGGTTTATAAAAGAGAACACATGAATCATTATTTTGCAATTCGTTAACCCACATATTTACACTAGTAGCATCATTTTCATGTCTTTTCTCGTTAATATTTAATTTAAAACGATTTTCAATATTACGAAGGTCCATTCTTGTAAGATGCAATCGCATTAATTCGCCATCCGCTGTCAAAGAGTCACGACGTTCATCCAGTCTCAAATAAGGCACATTAGATGATATTTTTATAGCTATAGCATTTCGCTCAGATTGACTAAGAGTTACATGACGTAAGTCGTTTTGGGAGATTGCAATGCTTACAACACCATACGATATGTGTTTTTGTATATCTAATACTAATATTTCCACTATCCTTAATTTTAACTGATATTATAGCAAGATATAACGAATTTATTTTGTTTGTTCCTTCGAATTTGATATTTCTTTTTCCTCGACCTACAGATTTAAAATATCCAGACCTATGGCACTCAAAATATATTAATTTTGAATTTCTTCTCCTGCAAGATCCATTTCTTTGAATAAATTTTCCCTTTGTTTCTCTTTCAACTTTTTCTTTCCAAGATTGAAATTCCATTTGTGAAGTAAAGCTGATGTATTCATTCTCCATGACTACTTTTCTTCCAAATGTTGTAATATCGTAATTTTCCGAAAATATTTATAATTACAATGTGCACAATTGTACAGATTTTTGGCATACTCGAGGTTGTGTTCTCTACGTTTATGGATGCTAAGATATGTTTTAGTAATGTACTGTTTCTTACAAATACAACATTTATAATTTCAATGCGGCAAAGGACAAATCTGATCGATATTTCCAGGATGTTCCTTTTTAACATGCCTAGAAAAAAAATCACGAGGTAAATATTTCACATATAATCTCATTTCATTTTGGGCTTTAGACTTAAGACTAATTTATATCTTACCGAAAAAATTCAACAAACAATACAATGCTTACCGTAAAGTTTTAAGTAGTCCATACTTTTTATTACACTCTGAACAGTTCATTGTGCAGCAAAAACTAATTTAGCATTAAAAATCACTAATAAAACGTGAACTTGCTGTTTAACATGGATCACAGAAGAATACTTATTTAAAAGTTAGGTTACTGTCACTGTTATTGTTATTTCTCAACTCAAATCTGATTGGACGGTACCAACCTGCATGTCGCGAGGTTTAAACGCTTGTCCGAAAATCGTTAAACATAAGCGTTATTGTTATATCGGTGCCCAGATATCGAGCTTCCGGAGCATGCGCTACGGTAGTAACAAATTTCTGGCTGAATGACTCTATATGCGCATTTATGTCTGTATCATCTAGTTTTCTATGGGATTGCCCTCCAATATGCCGAAGTGCCTTTAGCAGTCCTTTTGGAATTTCTGATAACTTGTCATATAAGATTCTCATTATTCTTTATCATTATTGAAACAATAATTCTGGGAGATTGCAATGCTTACAACACCAACGGGCTCAAACATCACAACAAGACCGACGACGAAGGTAGAGAAGCTGAAGCATTTGCCATCAGCTGCGCGCATATTCAACTTGTAGACGAACCAACTCGAATCTCAGAGAGGGACGAATTTTCTACCCTCCTGGATCTTTTTCTAACCACAAATCGTGATTAGTACTCAATTACAGTTGGTCCGCCATTAGGCAGTTCCGACCACAAACTTATTATAACAGTTTGTAAACTGACACTCCTACAGAAAGATCCACCATTGCCTCGTAAAATATCTGCATTACAATCGTGCAAACTGGGATGATCTAAGAGAATTCTACCAAGATTTTCCTTAGCTCGACGTCTGCTGGTACTGACGACCCGTCATGCGTCAGTCCGTTGCGACGAGATTTCGTAATTAATCTCATCAGGAATGGAAGCATAAATCCCAAATTCCATCAAGTTACCGTCAATAGGAAAGCCCTGGTTCGACAAAAGATGCGTGATGGGAAAACACCCCAACACGTGTATTAACTTGTCGTTTTTCACCATATAGTTTGGTGATAACACCCTGTATGTTCGTAGTATGATTGAGCCATAACTAAAATCCGCATATTATTTGACCCCAGGCCCCAGGTAAACAGCAGTTTGTGCATTTAAAGTATTGTATTTCAGTTACTCCTTAGTCCGAAACTAGATTATCTGCAGATTCGATTATATAAAACAATCGCTGGAAATATAGCTATTTGTAACTCTCCGTCGAGAAAAACGTTTTTAAACGTTTAAATTTAATGCATCTGTCTACGTTATTGTTCTGTAAATAATACACGTCGAATAAAGAAACAATATTTTTCTACTCTCTTAATGGAATCACCCGCGCAGTTCCCGCTTTTGTCTTCACTTCTGCATAATTAAATGTAGTGCCTTACAATCCTTTAACGTTAAAGCATCGGCCTCTGTCTCCGCGCTGCTTAGTTTGGCGCCAAGAACATCAGTCTATGTCGCTGCCCTATTCGACTCCAAGATATTTAATCATTTTCTCATGTGCTTGCACGGATATTTAGA
Source organism: Pissodes strobi (assembly GCA_016904865.1). NCBI lineage: Eukaryota > Metazoa > Arthropoda > Insecta > Coleoptera > Curculionidae > Pissodes > Pissodes strobi. The sequence continues at coordinate 310,530 of MU181961.1, forward strand.
AAATATCTGATCTACTCTATGTTCCTTTTTTCAACCTTGAATTAAGGAATCTTTTGGGCGTTTTACGCATTTTTTTTCAAGACAGATACGCGGTAGCGTCTCTTCTGTTGATGAAGAGTGAAGAAAGTAAAATGGCGTTTGGAGAATTGTAGTCAGACAAATCTGTTCCTGTACTTAAGTACTTTAAGAGTATTTAGTTTTATGTGTGAAAGGATGAATACATGAATTAGAAAACGTTTTATTTATTGATCATATTTAATGCAAATTAAATCCTGCATTACTATAGTATCTAATAACTAAAAATATAATATATGCTTCAATTCATATCCTACGAATAAAATCCGACCTACCTATGTTAATACAGTCCGCTAATTAAAGTGGTCAATTATAAATAATTTAAAATTAATTGTTTATACCAACCATTGCGAAAGAGCTGTGGGTCGGAAACAGCAAGCCTATAAGTATCGGCAGCAAAATCAGGCCGGTGAAAGTGGCAATTATTTTAGTGGAGCGAGAAACGAATGTAAGCATGTGATTGACGAAACTGACGACAAACACAATCAGTGGCTCTAGGAATTTCTGGTCGGTAGCAAAGACAATAAGCAATAACTTTACATAAACGTCTGTCCTACGTCTGACGAACACGGCATCACGGCGACTACAGCTAAGGAGAAACGCAAACATGCTCACCGATTTATTTTTCATCGCACTCTACCTTAAACGTCCCCCAAGGCAGGGCTTTCCCCACCATAACCAATGTTAACACTACCATGAGAGAAGCTAAGTTTCATCACCGTGATATTCGCAAAATCCTCAAAGAAATAGTTAGGCAAACGGCATCAGGACCAGACAGAATAACTGTCATGGTGGTTAAAGAACTGCGTCAATAAACTAACACCCATTTTTTTCAGGCTTTTTTCTCCGTCTTACCGAAAAAGGATTCGCCCATCTTCTTGAAAAGTCGCTCGAGTGCAACCTGTTCCAAAAAAGGACAAGAAAACCACGCCCTCAAACTATCGCCCAATTGCCTTGCTTCCAATAATTTCCAAATTCATGGAACCCGTGGTCAATCAGCACCTACTCAAGTATCTCGAGACCAACAGAATAATTAGCGATAACTAGTAGAACTTTCGCAAAGAGAGATCGACAGGAGATATATTGCCCTGTGTCATTCATGTATGGAGTAGGGCAATTGAGAACTACGGAGAATCTCGAGCATTTGCGTTGTTTGGTATAACAGATTGCTCCACAAACTACCGTCCTTTGGACTGCCACCATTAATGTGTCTCAAGACGCAATACTTTCACCAATTCTGTTCCTCATCTATGTTAATAGCCTGCAGATGGCAGCACCCTTGTCTCCCAATTTAGATCAGAAAAACCTTTACTCGCGACTGAGACTTATCACCGCAGACAGAAGCAGAATACAATAATTAATCAGGATCTGGAGAAAGTTCGAACTTGGGGCGATAGAAATTTGGTACAGTTAAATGCATCAAAACCCCAAGCAGCCCCGTTTACCTAGAAAGCCAAAACGACGGGCCCTGATATAATTATGGCAGGATCGAACATTCCTTAATATTCCTCAGTCGGACTACTGGGTGTCTCGCTCAACAGAAAATCAGACCTGCAGAAGCTTGATGCGCTATTTCACAACAAAAAACTCTATACACCGCAGCAGCTGCTCTTGTTTTACAAAGTACAAATAAGACCGTGCTTAGAATATTGCTCACACACAACAAGCCTATAAATGCTGGCAGCTAAATCAGACTGCTGAAAGTCACAGTTATTTTACTGAAACGAAAAACGAATGCAAACGTGTGATTAACAAAACTAAGGACAAAAACAGTCAAAGATCCAAGAATAAACTTTTGCAATACCCCAGTGGCTCCAGGAATTTCTGGTCGGTAGAAAAGGCAGTAAGTAATAACTTTACAAAAACGTCTCTTCCACCTTTGACGGACGAACGAGGCGTCACGGCAACTACAGCTAAGAAAAAAGCAAACATGCTCGCCGAAATATTTTCATCGCACTCTACCTTAAACGCCCCCCATTGCAAGGCCCTCCCCACCATATCCAACATCAACACTACTATGACAGAGGTTAAGTTTCACCAACGTGACATTCGTAAAATCCTCAAAAAGCTAGATACGCAAAAGGCATCGAGGCCAGATGGAATACCTGACATGGTGTTAAAGAACTGCGCCAACGAACTAACACCTTTTTTCCAGACTTTATTTATTTTTATTTTGTCTTACCGCAAAGGGATTTACCCATCTTCTTGGAAAGTCGCTCGAGTACAACCTGTTTCAAAATAGGCAAGGAAACCACGCCCTCAAACTATCGCCCGATTGCCTTGCTCCCGATAGGCTCCAAAGTCATGGAACGTGTAGTAGTCAATCAGCAACTACTCAAGTATCTCGAGATAACAGAATAATTAGCGATTACCAATACGGCTTCCGCAAACAGAGATCGATAGAAGATATATTGGCCTATGTCACTCATATATGGAGTAGGGCAATTGAGAATCTCGAGCGATTGCGTTGGATATTTCGAAGGCATTTCACAGAGTTTGGCATGACCAATTGCTCAACAAACTACCGTCATTCGGACTGTCAGCGTCTCTTTGCAGCTGGCTTGCTTTAAGAACCGATCTCTGCACGTTGCAGTTGATGGGCACATCTCAGATACATTCACCGTTAATGCGGGAGTGCCTCAGAGTGCAATACTTTTACCAATTCTATTCCTCATCTATATTAATGACCTGCAGACCGAAACCAATAATCCTGTTTACAGCTTTGCAGATGACAGTACCCTTGTGTCCCAATTTAGATCAGAAAAACCTTTACCAGCGACTGAGACTTATCACCGCAGACAGGAACAGATTATAACACTATAGTGTGGGAGACTCAGTCTAATTTTCTCTGGTATCGTTATCGGGTGTTATGAGTTATATGGGGATTCAGAGTTAAGCTTAGTTAGTTATTGTTCGGCCTATATAAGCATTCGAACCTGGGGCGACAGAAATTTGGTCTAGTTCAATGCAGCAAAAACCCAAGCAGCCGCGTTTACCAATAAAACCAATACGGTGGGCCCTGATCTCATTATGGCAGCATCGACCATTCCTTGATTCTCGTCAATCAGACTACTAGGTGTGTCGGTCAACAGCAATATGTTCAGGCATGACCACGTTGCTAACATCGCAAAATCAGCCTCGCAAAAGCTTGGTGCGCTATTTCGCAACAAAAAACTGTATACACCACAGCAGCTGCTCTTACTCTATAAAGCGCAAATAAGACAGTCCCTAGAATATTTCTGGAGTACCGCACCTAAGCTCTCCCTAAAGCTGCCGGATTTCATTCAAAAGAGAGCTGTGCGTCTCGTCGGCGACCCGGGATCTAGATAGTCTGGAACACCGCAGACATGTGGCAGATATATCTCTGTTTTACAGATATTTTCACGGCAGATGCTCCCAGGATTTGGCCCGCATCATCCCGCCCCCAGCAACGCCTGTCAGAGTCGCAACAGACGGCAAGGGCGCACTTGTCATTTTCGAATTCAGTAGGTCAAAAAATATAAGTAAAGCAACAAAAAATGGCCTTTTTCCAAAAAATTTTAAAAAAATCTCATTTAGTCACAAAAATTTTGCGCAAAACGCGTTCAAAATAGCAGATCCGCTTTTTTTAGAGGCTCGAATTTGAGAGTAAAATTGTAAAAAACCATAACGTTTTTTTTTTAATTCATATTTCCAGAACTAATCGTTTTCCGAGGAAACGGTGACCATTTTCGAATTCAGCAAGTCCAAAAATATAAGTAGAGCAACAAAAAATGTAATCTCCAAAAAATTTTAAAAAATGTCATTTATTCACACCTAGAACGTCGCTTTACAAGGACTCCTTTGTCTGGCGCACTGCATTACTGTGGTACTCACTCCCAGGATATCTGTTTCCCGCTAATTACAAACTCACTCCCAGGACATGTGTTTCCCCCTAATTATAGCCTACTAACTATTCAAGAACCGTGTCAATACATCTTCGCGCACACACCGCTCGTCGAGTGCCATAGGATCTCCCTTTAGTGTGTGTGCCACTGTCATAAAAAAAAGGAAAAAAAGCCTGGGTGTTTCCAAAATTCATGATGGTGATCATTAGCGATTTGTTTGGCTTTCATTGTTTTTTTTTTGTTTTTAAGTCAGTGTCCTAATGCTTTCGTCTTGTAAGAGAACCGCTATCATGTAGGATTGTTTCTATAAAAAATATCAAATTACAAAATACGATAATAACAGTCTAAGCTTTAGTATCAGGATCCACGTTTGCTTTATTATTTCCCTTTTCAGTTATCAGCCTGTCACTAAGCACATTTTGAGGATTGTTTTCACTACTACTGCCGCTGGACCACGCATCGGAAATGACGTAAAATCTTCTAGTTCCTTCAATATGTTGCTTAAGAGGTTCTAAATAATTAATTTGGTAATAGTTCAATTATCGTGCATTAATACAGAATTGCGAAATTATTACCTTGAACAGCTTCAATTTTGTAAGGATTTACTGAAGCAGCAGGAGTTTCACCTTCCGAGTGTAATAACAAGACGTTCTTTAGTTAGTTGATTACTGCCAGTCAGCTTCCTCGATGGGTGTAGGATAATCAGGATTATATAACCAATTTAAAACCCTTCCATTAGTGATAGGAATGCTAACGTCAACTTCGGAAACTATCCCTGTTCAGGTTCGTCACTAGATGCACTGCCACGAGTACTAAAATTATTGTTTTCATCATCGCTTCCACTACCAGCTTCTACGAAACCCTGTGAACACTTCCTATTATAATGCCGTTTCAATTGACTTTGGATGTACTATAAATGTGCTAAATGAATAAAAAAATATTGTACTCACAATTCTTGCAAATCAGTTTTCTCGGTTCTTGCGTCTTCGTCTGCTTTTTTAGCCAAATACAACATAAATTTGGTTCTTTCATGTGCCATCGTTTGTTAAACATTATAATTTGTTCATCAAATACATAATAACCAATCGCGATGATAACTAAGTACAAAAATGCACCCTTCCGTCATACTGCCTCAACGAATACTGATGCGAATTCTCAATAAAAATGCAAGTTATGAGTGTTACACGTTTAAAACGCAGTATGTACATTTCGCGGTACGTAGATACCGAGTGTTGATTGAGTCAAGAGTATAATACTCATATATGTGTAAGCCCGCAGCTGATGGCAAATGCTTCAGCTTCTCTACCTTCGTTGTCGATCTTGTGATGTTTGAGCCAGTTGGTTTTATGGGCATTGAAATCTCTCAGAACGATTATTCCTGAATTGGGGTGGTCGACCTGTATTGAATCAAAAGTGGCTGTAAGTGTTGTAAAAAAGCTTTGGTAGGCTCTATCGCTCGGAGGACGATAGAGGCAGCATATGAACTCGGTTAATCTCTTGGCAGTGAACTTGAGCCATATGACGTCCTGGTTTTTTTCGTTCGAGTATTTCCTCGCGGTCACACGAATGGTCATTTCGGACAAAAAGATATAATCCGAACTTATGACATGACGTCCTGGTTTTTTCGTTCGAATGCTTTCTCGCGGTCACACGAAAGGTCGTTTCGGACAAAAAGACATATTCTGAACTTATGTAAATCGGGAGTGTAGGTCGTAACCAGGGTAGAGGTAGTTTATTACTGTTGTTGTAGAACATACTTGTGTTTTTGTAATTAATGTTTGTATTTAGGCCTATTATGTTGCAGAAATCTATTCTAAATTGGTTCAGTATCCTTGCTGACTGTGAAACTTTGGATGAAGGGCCACCCAGCGCCCGGAGATCCGAATGGCCGGGGAGTTTACCTCCAGAATGTTTTGATCCTGGGAACACCATCATGTCCATATATTCCTACTGTGGAAAACGGAACGTGATTCGGAAAAACCACTTAGCGCTTCCCAGTTCCGTTGGGGTGGTCCTTCACCGGACGATGCGAGTATGCTTGTGCATCTACTACCTAGGGCCGCTTCCACTGAAAGCATCGGCCTCACGCTTATTCCTTTGGTGGTCCCTAGCCTGAAACTTGCACGCTCTTCTCCATCTAATGGTCTGTGGGCTCAGATAATACTACTGTTTTTGCAAATCGGGTTTCACCTCCACTGATACAGCGTACAGGGCATAGTAGTGCCAGAATATAATTATTCAGGGTATTGGCAAACCATTTACGAATATTTAGTACACTTGTATTATGTTTTACAGAAAAACAATCGTGCTCTTTATAATAATAAAATAAATTAAAATTATTTGTGTATATATCTTATTCGACGTTTTTGATTATAAATAAATGTTTTTAAACCAAATGTTGATATTTTAGGTTACTGGATGGATAAAACAAGCTTTATGCTGTAGAAATAGTACTGAAAATGCTATGCTAATTGGCGAGATTGCCCCGAAAGTTATAGTACTGACAAAAAGCTTAAAACTGTTTTCTAACATATTCAATGCATCACCGAAACTGCTGCTGTTATGTACTTTGGTAAACGTAATAGGATTATTTTACAGATTTATGTGTTTCTCTAGCAAACAACATTTTCTCATTATCAATTTCATCAACGTAATTTTTCTCATAATAGTAAGTTTTATCTCCATTATCAGGTAGGGATGTAAAAAAGAATCGATACCTATATAGAATTAACGATATTTTTCGCTTTTTGTTTAGGAGCTTTTTTAAGAGCATGTATTTTGTCATCCTTGGAAATGAATATAGTATACTTATACTCTAAATGCTTATATTTTGCAATTAAGGGCATTTTGCTAGTTTGGAACGTCAAAATAGTGTCTGTTACGCTAGTGGATATATAAAAATATGGCGATAGATTGTTTTGGCATCTACTGGGAGCCTGCTTATGGTACTATTTTTGTGATTTTACATTCACCTTTAACATAGTTGCATATTTTACAGTTCTAGTTAGGACAAAGACTATTAATATTTCTACTCTTTGATTACGGTTTACATGGTTGCAGTTCTTTAAATGCCTAGATACAACACAAAAGTGTCGATTCTTTTAGACGTATGCGGCACTTGGATGTACATGGTAATTCAAACGTGAGTCATAATGCATGCATTGTGACCATTATTTTAGGAGGTAGAAAAAGTGTTCGAATTTAAATACGTATTCAAAAAACAACTGAACATCAAATAGAAGTATCTAAATTTGCCTTATTTAAAAATATAATGTTCTATATTTTATTATATTTTTATCTTCGAATCGGTTCGTTTTAGATATGGAACATCGTACCTGTTTCAGATTCGATCTTGGTCGATTTTCTAAACAAACAGAGACTGCTCATAGGCACTAAATTTACCATGGGGCTAGTTCTAAAGTGAATTTGTAAATAAAACAAAAACCTTTAGCATTATGTCAATATTTTAATAAGTTATTTTACCTGAAAATAACTGGAAGCTCATAAATAAACAAAATATAAACTGAATTATGATACGTAGTCAGTGCTACGATATGAACAATATCAGTCGATGCTAGGTATCGACCTTGTAGAATTTCACAAGAATAATACTCTTAAAAACTAAAGCATTGCATAAACAATTGTAATCCTAAACGAGTATATGATTATAAACATAATCTTGCAGCTATATACACTTAAATGTTCAATAAAGTTCCTGCAGTGTGAGCTCGGTTAGCTGAGATAACTTTGAGATGAGATACAGTAATATACAAGCAATAATAACAGGATAAATATTAGCTTAATGTCCACCTATAACCTACTATGTACACTATATTCACCAATTGACCAGCAACGTTCAATCGTTCAGCAGTTTATTTTCCAGCAAATGAGAAAGTCACTTTAAAACACTTACTAAGTCTCTGTTGTTGCTTCTGTATATAATGTACTTCAATTTCTTGCAAATAAGAATGACTTGAATGTAGTGGTTTGAGATGGTATGTAGGATGCCTTTGTGAAATGCGTTTTTTTGGTACACGCATAAATGATTACTAAAAACACGCTATGCAGGTCGCATAGGTAAGCTGAAATCTGTGTAGGGGAAATAGCATTTGTAAGATCTTGAGAATATTGACAGACAAAGTGCCGGGTAATCCTTATATTAGAATAAGGCCAGAGCATAACAAAACGATATTATACTCTGATAAAGCATATAGAATATTGGCTGACAAAGTGCCGGGTAATCCTTATATTAGAATAAGGCCAGAGTATAACAAACAATATTAAACTCTGATAAAGCATAGAGAATAATGAACCCCCATGGACAAGGCGAATGGGGACGCTAGTACAGCGTTAGAGAATGTTGAGAGTTTGTGATTGTAAACGTGTGTGTTTACTTACTTGGGGTTCGAGACAAAACTCGATTGTGAGAACCCCCATGGGCGATTGCCATGGGGACGCTAGTACAGCGATGGTACAGCGTCATACTGACTGAGAGAATATTGGCAGGCAGGGTGCCGGTAAATACCTTTACTTGTAGGCTTGAGACGACGACAACGATATGTCGCCATGGCAGGATAACACTATGTCCCAGATAAACCCACACCAGATGCGAAACCTCCCGCCTAACGCATGAAACAAGAATTCGTTTAAAGCTCCGCCTCCTTGGGAATGCCAGCCATCCCAAGAAATAGTCAGGGCAAGCTCTACTATGATTCTAAACGCGAGCCACGCGAGTCTTTTGGCTTAGTCCGAGAGCGTTACGAAAAATAATTAATCTTTATTTTATTTTTGTTAAAAACGCCTGGTTACAAGTGCCTTTATTTGAATTGTTCTACTAGAAGCGGTGGCGAATAATAGTATTATATTTTATATGGAGGAAAAGTGATACTTTTCATGGCGCGCTCGTGTTTAACAGCCGAACGGAGTGAGGCTGGTAATAGAGAGCAAGCCATGAAAAGTAACTTTTCCTCTAAATAAAATATGCTGTTTTTTCTTCAAATGTCGACATATTTATGCAAAAACATCTCTTTTTAATAGCAATAATATCTAATTTATGATTAAAGATAAGTGGGTTCGCAAGGCGGCTTAGACCGGTGTCGGTGAATAGGCACAGGTTGTTGCTATAGTAATGTAACATAAAGCTGTCAGTTGACACTGTCAACAATAATTATTTTTTTAAGATTGCGTCTCCGATTGCGTTTTAATTCCGTATTGATAAGCAGTTATTGAGTAAGTTCGATTAAATACTATCCAATTTGTTCCTAAATTAGTGATTTTTAGAAATGCAGTCACGAATTGAGTGATAAATACAAATTGTAGTTTAATAAATCTTGAGTTGTTGACGCTTATTTTGTTGTCTGTATTGTATCTATGTTGCTATGACAACACTTTTACCTCCGCCGGCGGAAAAGTGAAAAGTAAAGCTCCGGCGGAGGAAAAACGAAACTTCACGGCCGCCTACACAGTCGAGTAATGACGGATTTACTGACGTTTGAAGAAAATAATTATTTAAATTACCCCGCGATCCTGAAAGGCATGTATAAATGTTGTTTAATGCACACTCCCGCACACTTATTTCCAAAGTTATTGCATATTCTAAAATCGAATAAGCACGAAATTCAATTAAATCTGAAAAAAGGCAGATACAAGTCTTATAGCTAAATCTTTTTTAAATCCAACAATGTTATACAGTGTCCGCCAGAATATTGGCCACATATGGGAAAATTTTTTATTAATATGATATGGAACTTTTGTTTTAACCAATCAATTCTGCATGTCTGACAATCTAAAAATGCATTTTAACATTGAAAATGTTTCTGTTTTCCTAGTATAGGGCCTGAAATCGTGAAAAAGTTCATGCTACTTTTGTCACATTCATGACGTCATACGCGTGAGAGATCGTGTTAGTTTGTTTATTTAAACCTCAATTTGATTATAACGTATCGGAATCGGCTCAAATGACTAAAATAAATTGGAACTAACTGAAACTAACCGAGAGTTTATTGAACGACTAACCAAAACTAACCAAATGCACCAAAACGGCCTAAAAGGTACCGGAACAGGTTACAAAAATTAAAGTAAGTTAAAACTAATCAAAACGAACCGAATTTTAACGAAAACAAACCACAAATATTAAATTTGATTATACGTATCGGAACCGGTTCAAGTGACTAAAATAATTTGAAACTAACTGAAAGTAACCGAAAGTTGATTGAATGACTAACCAAAACTAACCAAAGGTAACTAACAATGCCAAAACGGGCTAAAGCTTATCAGAACCGATTAGAAATGTTAAGGTAAGTTAAAATTAACCGAATTTTGGCGACTAACCAAAACAAACCAAAAACATTAAAATTGCTTATAACGTACCGGAACCGGTTCAAATGACTAAAATATATTAAAACTAACTGAACTTTTCCGAAAGTTGATTGAACGACTAACTAACCAAAAGTAACCAAAAGCACCAAAATGGGCTAAAACGCATCGAAATAGATTAAAAATATTGAAGTAAGTTAAAACTAACCCAAATTATCCGAATTTTGGTGACTAACCAAAACTAACCAGAAACATTAAAAATGCTCATAACGTCTCAGAACCGGTTCAAATGACTAAAATAAATTGGAAGTAACTGAAATTTACCTAAAGTTGATTGAACGACTAACCAAAACTAACCTATATTAACTAAAAGCATCAAATCGGGCTAAAACGTATCGAAATAGATTCAAAATATTGAAGTAAGTTAAAACTAACCCAAATTAACCGAATTTTGGTGACTAACCAAAATTAACCAAAAACACTAAAATTGTTTATAACGTATCGGATCTGGTTAAAATGATTAAAATAAATTAAAACTACTTGAAATTAACTGACAGTTGATTGAACGACTTACCAAGACTAACCAACAGCACCAAAAAGGGCTAAAATATATCGGAACATATTAAAAATGTTAAGATAAGTTGAAACTAACTTTACTTATCCTAATTTTGGCGACTAGAATTAACCAAAACATTAAAATTGGTACGTATCGGATCAGGTTGAAATGACTGAAATAAATTAAAACTAACTAACGCTAACCGGAAGCTGATTGAATGACTAACCAAAACTAATCAAAAGTAGCCATAAACACCAAAAAGGGCCAAAACATTATGGAACTGATTAAAGGTATTAAAATAAGTAACTAACCCAAATTAACCAAATTTTGGCGATTAACTAAAATTAACCAACACATTAAAATTGGTTATAAAGTATCGGATCTGGTTCAAATGACTGAAATAAATTAAAACTAACTAAAACTAACCGAAAGCTGATTGAATGACTAATCAAAAGTAACCATAAACACCAAAAGGGGTTAAACGTATCGGAACTGATTAAAGGTATTAAAATAAGTAACTAATCCAAATTAACCGAATTTTGGCGACTAACTAAAATTAACCAAAATCATTTAAATTGGTTATAGCGTATCGGAACCTGTTCAATTGACTAAAATAAATTGGAACTGGCTGAAAGTAACCGAATGTTGATTGAATGACTAACCAAAAGTAAATAAAAGCACCAAAACCGGCTAAAACGTATCGAAATAGATTAAAAATATGGAAGTAAGTTAAAACTAATACAAATTAACCGAATTTTGGTGACTAAAACACTAAAATTGGGTATAACGTATCGGAACTGGTTCAAAGAGCTAAAATAAATTAAAAATAACTGAAATTAGCCGAAACTTCATTGAATGACTTACCAAATCTAACTAAAAGTTACGAAAAGCACTAAAAAGAGCCAAAACACATTAGAACAGATTCAAAATATTAAGGTAAGTTGAAACGATCTTAAATTAAGCGAATTTTGGCGACCAACTAACATTATCCAAAAGCATTAAAATTGGTCATAACGTATCGGAATCGCTTCAAATGAATAAAATAAATTAAAAGTAACTAACACTAATCGAAAGCTGATTGAATGACCAACCAAAACTAATCACAAGTAACCAAAAACCGGTTCCGATACGTTATAATCAATTTGAATGTTTTTGGTTAATTTAAGTAAGTCACCAAAATTCGGCTAATTTATTTAAGTTAATTTCAACTTACTTTAATGTTTTTAATCTTTTTTGATATGTTTTAGCCCTTTTTGGTGCTTTTGGTTACTGTTGGTTAGTTTTGATTAGTCGATCAACCAACTTTCGGTTAATTTCAGTTAGTTTTAATTTATTTTAGTCATTTGAACCGGCTCTCATACGTTATTACCAATTTTACTGTTTTTGGTTAGTTTTGGTTAGTCATTCAATCAACTTTCGGTTACTTTCAATTAGTTCCAATTTATTTTAGTCATTTGAACCGATACGATATAACCAGTTTAAATGTTTTTGGTCAATTTAAGTTAGTCGCCAAACTTCGGTTAATTTTAACTTACTTTAATACTTTTAATCTGTGCCTATACGTTTTAGCCCTTTTTGGTGCTTTTGGATACTTTTGGTTAGTTATTCATTTAACTTTCGGTTACTTTTAGCTAGTTCCAATTTATTTTAATTGTTTGAATCGCTTCCGATATAATCAAATTTAATGTTTTTGGTTAGTTTTGGATAGTCCTTAAAATTTGGCTCATTTTGGTTAGTTTTTACTTATTTTAATGTTTGTAACCTGTACCGATACGTTTTAGCCCGTTTTGGTGCTTTTGGTTACTTTTGGCTAGTTTTGGTTAGTCGTTCAATCAACTTTCGGTTAGTTTCAGTTAGTTCCAATTTATTTTAGTCATTTGAACCGATTCCGATACCGATCAAATTTAAGTTTAAATTAAAAAAACTAACACTTTTCACGATTTGAGGCCCTATATCAGGATAACAGAAACATTTTCCATGTTAAAATAACCTTAAACCGGCATATATTAAAGCGTATTAGGGGAATTTCTGTAAAAAGTCAGTGCAGCCATAATAACACAATATTTCCATGACCGTCTGTTGAGAAAAAAAGAAAGTAAATGGCTATTGCAAATTTTAATTTTTCCTGAACCAGTCCACCAGCAAAACACGTTTTCATTTAATTAGTGCAGACCAACTATTTTAATTTTGAAGAACAATTCTATAATCATACCCAGATTATTTGGTGCAGGCCGCGTATAACCGCCACGTCAAGGTTAAAGTTGGCTGGCGAGGAATTTGCCGATCTTTTGCATCTGGTGTGGGTTTATCTGGGACTATGTCACTTGATGACATCTTGAGGGATTAGGGGACCTCAACACGTAAAACCTGCCTGGCATGGCCGATGGCCGACCATGCCAGCGGGAGCGCGCTTCAGCGCGGCTATTTGATTGGGGTTCAAGATGCTACTGAATTCAAGTAAATTCTAGAACGTGAGAACCAGATCAACTCGAAGGAGTTATTACCGCCGCTTCTGGCGGGATAATCTACATCACTCCGGAAATAAAAAGGGCAAATAATGTAAATATTGAGAAGTTGTATAAAACTGTACGATTGTCTAAAATATCCTTATGAATTTTATCACAAATCTGGTCGAAATACGTCAACTTGATTGCCTCCATTAAACGCTTGTGAAAGCTCAGTGATTGTCCGAATGTGTTCCTGCATGGTGTAGCTGATACGGCCTTGGGGTTTGAAATACATTGAGGTGAATGGTCTAGCACGAATTATGCGGTTGGATGCAGGACTGCTTCTCTTGTGTCGAGCTGCTGAGTGCAGATGAGTGAACTTTGTTACAACAGATGGCGCTAGGAATATCGCCGGGGTACAGTGGCTTTATACAGGACAGTGACGACAATGTTTCGTCAACGCGCTGATTGGCTGCGCCATTTTGGAGCAAATTTAGTTTGTTTTCATATGTGACTGTGGATAAGTTCTTGTGATTTGTAGCGATTTTATGCGTTTTTCCAGTGACTTTTTTGCTGAGTATTAAACCTGTGTGTGTAGTTTCGGTATATCCAATTAGACATTAAAGTTATATTACGTTTTAAAGTGAAGTTTTGCTGCTTTCGTAGGTACCAAAGTAAGTAAATAAGTGGTATTTTAAAGTAGATTATCTATAAGATTTAGTCAGACGTAGGCTTTTACATGCCCTGCGGGCCTTCTACAGGCCCACCAATACATTATTATCCTATATGTAGTGATTTAAAAAAAAAACGTGGGCATGTAAAGTTGAAGGGTGATTGTTTCACGAGTCTTTTTTGTCACACCAAAGACTGTTGTTATATTCTACTCTTTGTATTTATAAGAATGTAGTAGATTGCAGGTGCATGCCTTTTTTGATATAAAAGGTTATATTAAGCTTTTCTTTACCAGTTGAATATTGTATTGTTCTTCTTTGAAACACTTAGTTACAGTATAAGTAAACAAGTTGTCAGTGTCGTTAACTTTGTGATCACGATCACAATCACAGTCCAAATGTACTTTAGTTCCTTTAGGATTAAATTAACCATTTTAGTCCTGGAAGTACAAAAAATACTTTAACATTTATAACATTCCATGTTTACATCATATACCTAGTTACTGTTATGTAGTTAGTAGGGCCTGGTTGTAAAATAGAGGCTTAAACTCAGCTTATTTGTACTACGACTGGTGGTTGAACTCCTTAAAACGTTGCTGTCAAATTAGATCATTTATCTGCAATGTATTTTAAATGGGATTCTTCAACCACCAGTCTTGGTCTAGCTGACTCGAGCTTAGCCAGCATCGTACAACACAGTCTAAGTAACATGTCATGCCTCAATTTGCATATTTAAGTGATGTGTACATTACAATGTACTAACGGATTATCTTTTCTTGCAGGTTCATTTTGCACCAGGCATGTGGGAGGAAAAAAGATGAGATAAGAAGTTAGAGCCAAATGCTATCCCAACCATATTTTCCATTTCCAAAACCAACGTGGAAAGAAAGGCTTCTACAAAGCGTGAATTTGCCTTGAAATCTTCAGATTCCATATCGAGGCTTTTTTCCGAGCAAACTGAGGAGTCAAGAATGGATTGGATTTTTACCATGAACACATAATTTATTTTTTTGGTAGAAATGGAAATAGATAGTACAGTTATCACAGAACCTTGTCATAATATGAGTCAAAAAATATTTAGTAGATATGTAGTATTTCAATAAAAAATAGTTAACAAGAAAAAAAGTAAATTAGTGCAAAAATATGCTAGTAAATCCTTGAAAAAAACTATTTATATTAAAAATTTTAATTCGAGAAACTACAGTTTTTTCCATGTTTAAGGTTCTTTATTTAGCTTTTGTCAATAACCAGAGTTTGTATATTGTATATTTTATTAAAGATTTTTTTTATTGTTACCGTTTAGCTTAAAGCTTTATCGACAAGAAAGAAGAGATCGAAATAAGTTAATCAAACAATGTTGAGTAAAATTAATATATTTATTTTAGATCAAATACAGGTTTGTCAAATAGTGTACCTACTTTATTTCCTAACGCTACATGAAATGAACTTCTGTTCGCAGTCAACATCCATAAAAATCATAATGAATTTTTCATTATTCAGAATCCATTTTTTGATAGCATCCTTATTAAATCTGATTTTTTCCCTCTGGTCAAAGCTGAAAATTGAAATAAGCTTTTATATTCTTTGTGTTGATTATAAATAAATAAGATGTTTTTAACATGAACAAGTCTTAATCTAGACATGATTTTATGGCAGCAGCTTTATTTTTAAACTGATCAATTCTGTTGAAAGTTTAGAATTCCATGTGATGG
>MU181961.1:341630-369817 GCA_016904865.1 Pissodes strobi
GTATTGTGGATAAAACTGTATTGCAGTAAATTAGTTTTAGTGAAACCAAAATTAACAAAATATTCGAGTATTAAGCTTATAACTACGGTACTGGCAATATTTCGCTAGTATCGAGAAGTGTTATAGTAGATATAAAGCGTCGCGCAAACCAGAGCGCTGGCGGGCGCGGTGGCGGTCGCGGTCGCGGTGGCGGTGGCGGTAAAATACTGTGCGTGTAAGCATTTTATAATAAAAGACTATTAAGATAATCGCAATGCTAAAATTTCTCCGTCGCTTAAAATCGCCCCAGGAACGTCTCCACCTACGAAGCGCTACGGAAACTAAATTATCCTGAAAAATGCAAATAAATAATCGATATTAACAAAGTTAACATGAATATCAGCAGGGGGCTCTGGATGACTGTAGTACTTTCAAACACTAACAGAGGGGATTTTCCAAGCGCCGGCGGCGACTTGTTAGGAAACAAGTTGACCTTGACCGCTTTGTCCGGATTTCGTTTACGATTGTAGTTATGATATTATTATTTTATAATAAAACGATAAATCTAGTGTTTCTTATAAACCGCCAGTCAGTTGCTAAAATTTTAATATAAACTGCAGATCAATTGAGAAGGTAAACCTAATTTACGTATACATTATTGATCATCTGGAATGATTAATTGAATTTTGCTGATAAACTCTTGTTAATTAAAAGGAAAGTTTGCAAATAATTTGCTGGTCAATTGAAATGATAAATTAACTTTTCATATAATCTAATGGTTAATTGAAGTAATCAATGAAATTTGGCATATAAACTGTTGCTAAATCAAGATTACCAATTGATTTTTCTCATAAACTGATATTCAATTGAAACGATAAATCTAGTGTATCTTACAAATCGCCAGTCAATTGAAACGACACTTATATTAAATTTTCATATAAACTGCAGGTGAATTGAGAAGGTAAATCTAATTTACCTATGAATTATTGGTCATCTGGAATGATTGAGTTTTGCTGATAAACTCTTCAAACGAAATTTTGCATATAAACTGCTGCCCAATTAAGAGGATAAAATAACCTTTCATATAATATGCTGGTCAACTGAAGTAATCAATGAAATTTGGCATATAAACTGTTGGTAAATCAAAACGAACAATTGATTCTTCTCATAAACTGATAGTCGATTGAAACGATAAATCTAGTGCTTCTTACAAACCGCCAGTCAATTGAAACGATACTTAAATAAAATATTCATATAAACTGCAGGTCATTTGAGAAGTTAAATCTAATGTACATATAAATTATTGGTCATCTGAAATGATGAATTGACTTTTGCCGATAAACTCTTGTTAATTCAAACGAAATTTTGAATATAAATTGCTGGTCAAATGAAACGATAAATTAACTTTTCATATAATGTGCTGGTCAATTGACGTAATGAATGAAATTTGGCATATAATCTGTTGGTAAATGAAAACGACCAATTGATTTTTCTCATAAACTGATAGTCAATTGAAACGGTAAATCTAGTCTTTCTTACAAGTTGCCAACAAAATTGTCTTATAAACTGCAGGGCAATTGAGAGAGCAAATCTAATTTACGTATAAATTATTGGTCATCTGGAATGATTAATTGAATTTTGCGGATAAACTCTTGTTAATTCAAACGAAATTTTACATATAAATTGCTGGCCAATTGAAACGATAAATTAACTTTCTATATAATTTGCTGGTCAATTGTAGTAATCAATGAAATATAAACTGTTGGTAAATTAAAACGACCAATTGATTTTCCTCATAAACTGATAGCCAATTGAACCGATAAATCTAGTGTTTCTTACAAAACGCCAATCAATTAAAACGATACCTAAATAAAATTTTCATATAAAATGCAGGTCAATTGGGAGAGTAAATAATTTACGTATAAATTATTGGTCATTGAGTTTAGTTGATAAACTCTTGTTAATTCAAACGAAATTTTGCACATAAATTGTTGACCAATTGAAATGATAAAATATCTTCATATAGTCTGCTAGTCAATTGAAGTAATCAATCAAATTTGACATATAAACTGTTGGTCAATCAAAGTGATAAATTGATTTTTGTGATAAACTTATGGCACTTAAGCACTCCACGCTTTTTAAAATAAAATCATATTTTTGAATCACTTTATTCTATTTTATAATTTTTTAGATCGGTTTCGATCAAAGCGTGTTTTTTTAATTTTTTAAACTATAATTTATTTTGCACTAATAATTTAGGTAGCAGAAAATTACTAAACATTTACGCAATCCCCTTAATAGTTATTAAATGAATGAAACGACGCTTGAAATGAATTAAATGACAAAAAATGTAATTTTATAATAAAATATGTACAACTATGACTTTTTTTCTCCAAAGTTTAGTGCGGTTTCGATTAGATGCGACATTGAGACTGATAAACTCCAAATTTTTTTTTTTAGTTTTGGGTAACAATCTGCTTGGCAAGAAAGTGAAAATATTAAAAAGCTGTCGTAGATGCAAATATTCACACAAATTATGTTTCTGAAAAGGGTAAGCATTACTAACAAAAGTTGTGACATATTATTTTTTGCTCGATTTTTTGTTTTATAGAAAATGTTTGGTAAGTTGATACGTTAAATTGGGAATGTGACTTGTCTTAACCTAAACATAGCCTAAAGAAAAATATAGCTGCGACACCTTTGACAAGCGAGGACCAACTTTATCACTATGTAGTGGGGAGGAAATAAATAAATCTAACTTGACGTCAACCCCACGGCAATCATTAGTGAAGTGAGCCGTACTCAAATTTTTTGGGACTTTATATACTAAAAGTGTTACGCTCCCCTATTATTTTATTTAAACTTTCACTACAAAATATATGATTTATGAAATACTGCTTATTTCGAGTAGAGAATAACCAATTTTTTGATTCAAAAAACTGCATAAAGAGAGCCGGATATTTATTTAACATTACACCTGAAAGAAATATTTTAAAATGTCTTTTGAAGTGAAATTAAGAATGGCGAATGTAGATTACTTGTAGTAAGTACAGCATTCTTGAAAGAAAAGTCAATTACCTAAAGAAAAATATAATTGAGTTACATATTATTTTGATAAATTACGATCAATAAAACAACTCATTTATGTAGAAAATTATTTATTTTTTAACGTTATAACACACATATAATAAATTGAAATTGAAATAAACTGAAATGAATATAACTATAATAGAATAAGCTCCAAGATAATCTTCAAATATCAACAAGATCTATAACACCACAAAAGTTTTTTTATATGGGAGATTATATTGCACAAGTAAAGTCCGTTCAAGTCTATTGCGCTGTTACGTCATATCATTCCATCTTTCTTTATGCAATGAACGTATGTACTAAATTGGTCCGTCAAATCTTTGACATCGATTGGCATCAATGTCAAAATATCATAACGAAAATAACAGATTTAATTCATTTATTGATTTGTTGGTAGTTGGTTTGTGTTTTACGCTAATAATTGCTAATAAAAATCGTTTTGAGATGCCCCACCGGTTCAGTGAGAAAGAGCAAGCTTTAATTTTAAAATTAGTGCATTATTTCACACCTGAAAAAGGTGCTGGTAGACCACTTTTACCCCTGGAAGATTACAATGTTACTTACATATTTTTTTTTATTTATTTGATAATACTAAAAAATGATATAGAAAAAATGTATTTTTGATGTGTAAACACCTTACGCGGCGATATAAGGACAAATCTCGGCAAATGAGACGGAAATGCGCAAACCAATTCTAGCCGCTAGGGCGGTATTATATACAATAAAAAAGCATATTTTAAATTACACGAATCGTCAAAAGTATTATTTTTTAATTATTATATTCGCAGTGTATTTGGATCCATAGCACAGCTTATTTTTAATGGACGGTTGAATTTAAAATGAATTTTCGCTTCAAAATCCACGACAAATTCGTCCGAAGCCGTGGCTATCGGCGTAAAAAAGTCCGAATTTTTGGATTTTTATACAATTTTGCCATTTAAAATCGTTTTTAAACGGATTTTAGACGATAAAAAGCATATTATTATTTTAAATTAAACGAACTGTCAAAAGTATTATTCGGATGCCCAGACGGTTAAAACAATATTGTCATAGCCCTCTTCTAAAATTTGAAAGTTTGGTTTTTGACTTTCACAAATCAAAGGATATCGGCGCACGATTACTAGGTAAATAAGCTGTTGTATGTATGTTGATGTTATTCCTGGTGGCATTATATTTTCGTGTCGAATTTATGCATTGAATTAATCCACTCCGAAGCTGCCATAAGTATTAAGTATGTAAAATTGATAAAAACGGAACGTGCTCTGGAATAGAAAACAGGTACAGAGACATCTTTTGGCTAGTGTAAAAAATAACGTACGAGTCTATCTAAGACGTACGGATCTTTTCTTTTGACGTCAGAAATTCTGACGTAACAGCGCAATAGCATTGAATGGACTTTAGTTACGGTTTTAGACGAACTTGTGAAGATCTGCAATAATAATTTTGAAAATTTTGATTTATCTAGTTGTTCTCTTTTAAGCTTAAAAAAGATCTTATATAAGTACATAATTTTGTTTTATATAGATTCTTAGCAACCTGCACAATTTTATAAACGTATTATGTACGATTTTGCATATTTTTTCGTAACAGCTTTTTCATTTTATTCACTAGATAAAAATATTATCCAGATGGTGAAATGAAAGTAAATTTTGGATCTGGCTATAGTTCACGAACTAGTTTATGCATGAAGTGCACAATTACGCTAAATCGGAGCAACATGTTCAATTTATCTTGATAACAATTTGATTCGCTGTAACTTTTTTGTTTTTAAAGATATCAAGTTAAACAAAAAAGCTTAATGTAGGGTTGGTAGCCAAGTTTTTTTCTAAATTACATATAAAACAAAACACTAACGATTGTCTGACATATCAGCCTACTCTATATTTTTTTAAATGGAACACCCTGTATATTACTAAATTTTTGGACTCTCTAGAGAAATCTAAACACATATCGTGTATAATATCTTATACCTATCTTTAGGTGTTTACGAAATATTGACAGTTGAAAGTCAGGCATTTTGACATTTTAACAGGCTTTAAAATCTAAACCGCTGCACGAGAGCAAAGAAAACGGTTTGCATATTCCTGTCTTAGGTTTTCATGACCTATCGAATGACAGTAACTTTGAATTTAACCCGCGGATAAAATTAACCGGAACTTTTAAACCTCCGGTTAAATTCAAAGCCACTGTCATTCGATAGCTTATGAAAACCTAAGATAGAGATGTGCAAACCGTTTTCTTTGATCTCGTGCGGTTTAGATTTTAAAGCCTGTCAAAATGTCAAAATGCCCGACTTTCAACTGTCAATATTTCGTAAACAGCTAAAGATAGGTATAGGATATTATACACGACATATGTTTAGATTTCACTAGAGAGTCCAAAAATGTAGTAATATACAGGGTGTTCTATTTAAAAAAAATATAGAGTAGGCTTTTATGTCAGAAAATTATTGGTGCTTTGTTTTATATGTAACCTAGGAAAAAACTTGGCTACCAACCCTACATTTTGCTTTTTTGCTTACCTTGATATCTTTAAAAACAAAAAAGTTCCAGCGGATCAAAATGTTATCAAGGTGATGATCAAATCTGAAATAATGGATATATCTGGATAACGATCGACTTTTACGAAAAACAACCAGCAAAAACAATGTTTTTGAGACTTACACCTTTATTGTAGAATCCGAACTGTTTATTGTCAAACGAAATGTTTTGCACTTTCTTATCTTCCACATAACCGCAACCTGGAAAATACTCCCCACCAAACCGAAAATTTCGTATCTCTAGATAAATACTAAATAACTAAGATAAGAAGATGCAAATCGTTTCGCTCTAAGTTAAACCGATCAAATTCTACAAGGGTTTAAAGTTACAACAATTTCAAGGTTACTGTTTTCAAACACGATGCAATGCTATTCGACATGCTACATGAAATATATCTCGGAAAATCGGAAAATATGTCCCGCTCTTTTGAGACCTTTTATATTGAAATATAATTCAAAAATATTGTCAAACTAAAATCAACATGGCTAAATGATGAAATGGTTGTAAGACTAATAAAAAAATTAGAAACATGTTATTTCTACAAAATGTGTATACTTACATATATATTTTATGAATGTTTCCATATTATTAATTTTCGATTATTTTTGGGCCCTTTAAATTTTGTAACCTATTCCGATACGTTTTAGTTCGTTTTGGTGCTTTTGGTTAGTTTGGGTTAGTTCAATCAGCTTTCGTTTAGTTTTAATTTATTTTAGTCATTTGAACCCGGTTACGATACATTATAACCAAATTTAATGTTTTTGGATAGTTTTGGTTAGTCGCCAAAATTGGGTCGTTTAATCAACTTTCGATTACTTTCGGTTCCGATACGTTATTACCAATTTTAGTGTTTAGGATAGTCGCCAAAATTGAATTAATCTGGGTTAGTTTTAACTTACTTCAATATTCTTTTTAAACTATTCCGATACGTTTTAGCCCGTTTTTGTACTTTTAGTTACTTTTGGTTTGTTTTGGTTAGTCTTTCAATCAAATTTTGGTTACTCTCAATTAGTTCCAATTTATTTTAGTTATTTGAACCGGTTCCGATACGATATAACCAATTTAAATGATTTAATTAATTCAAGTTAGTCGCCAAAATACGGTTAATTTTGGTTAGTTTCAACTTATTTTAATATTTTTAATCTGTTACGATACGTTTTAGCCCTTTTTGGTGCTTTTGGTTAGTTTTGGTTAGTCGTTCAATCGACCTTCGGTTAGTTTCAGTTAGTTTTAATTTATTTTAACTTACTCTAATTTTTGTAACCTGTTACGATAGGTACGTTTTAGCCTGTTTTGGTGCTTATGGTTACTTTTGGCTAGCTTTGGTTAGTCGTTCAATTAACTTTCGGTTAGTTTCAGTTAGTTCCAATTTATTTTAGTCATTTGAACCGATTCCGATACCTTATGATCAAATTTAAGTTTAAATAAACAAACTAACTAGCTGCACAACTCTGCCGTCCTTTTCCAATTTTAACACATAAACATTAACTTATTTATATAACATACAAACAAAACAATATATTTTTTTAACGATAGTCTATTTACCCAAACAACAAATCTTTTTCAATTTTAATTCCTATGAAAATGTATTGCACTCCGGCCCAGGTAATGATTGGCATCGAGTTCCAACTGCGTAGTGTCCTCGCTTCAGTGAGCTTCAGGGAGAAAATTTGATTCCGTACCCCACTAAACGAGCCGAGTGTCGCGGCTATAGCTTCTTTAGGCTATCACCTAAACATATAGCTTGAGCTGGGACATGCGACAGGAAAAAAATAGAAGACATTTAATTATACATTGCATTTGTTGTGTTTATATTTGGAAAGTAAGAAAACGAAATAAAATTAAAATGTTTTTCTGTAAAAAAAAAACCTCTTAAAATTTCAAAAATTTTTAAACCAAGTTTAAGCTGTA
The DNA here is from genome assembly GCA_016904865.1 of Pissodes strobi. Taxonomy (NCBI): domain Eukaryota; kingdom Metazoa; phylum Arthropoda; class Insecta; order Coleoptera; family Curculionidae; genus Pissodes; species Pissodes strobi. Next base: position 349,151 of record MU181961.1, read on the forward strand.
TTGTTGCTTAAAACATTAAAAAAATTATATCAACAATACATATGTATTGCAAAGTGCTTTATATTAAATTTAATCTAAGTATAAAATTGAAATTAACGCTTCGACCTACCAAACGCTGTGTATAGAATAAAAAATTTCTCTCAAATTAATTTCTACATTTTAGCAGTTAAACCCTAAAATAGCCATAGCACGAAGCTCCCAAGAAAAACGATGGGAAGCAAAATGTGTGCATTTTATATTCATTTAACAAATTGCACTTTTTAAATCGGTTATAGTAGCAGCAGCATACCCACGCCTGCCATGCAGGCGTATCCACGTATTGCAGAAGACGCCGCGCCGCCGCCGGTTACGTCCTTTTTTAATAATATAAAAATGCTAATATTCCGCTCGCATGAAAGATGATTTACCTAAATCAGGCTATGGGTAAGAAAACTTAAAAACGTACCCTGCAACTACATGTCCTAATTGTTCGTTTTCAACGCGGAAACGGTTAAAGGAAGCTATTTACATCTTACCATCATTAAAATAACATTTTCAAAAGTATATGCAGGGTGTTATTTTTTTTTTCAAAATTTCTACTTTTTCTAAATATTTCTGTACAGAAATGTCATACGACCTTCTCGATGCCAAAATCGAATTCGGCATTCCCAAAAACCCCCTCCTAAAGCATTCGAAACGAAAAATATCATCCACCTACGAAATTCCCTATTTCGTGGCTAAATATGAAGAAAATGCTCATTTTTAAGACGAAAATAGTATATTATTTTATATGGAGGAAAAGTGATACTTTTCATGGCGCGCTCGTGTTTAACAGCCGAACGGAGTGAGGCTGGTAATAGAGAGCAAGCCATGAAAAGTAACTTTTCCTCCAAATAAAATATGCTGTTTTTTCTTCAAATGTCGACAAATTAATGCAAAAACATCTCTTTTTAATAGTAATAATATCTAATTATTGTTAAAGATAACTGGGTTCTCAAGGCGCCTTTGACCGGTGTCGGTGAATAAGGCACAGGTTGTTGCTATAGTAATGTAACATAAAGCTGTCAGTGGACACTGTCAAAAATAATAATTTTTTTTAAGATTTCCTCACCGATTGCGTTTTAATTCCGTATTGATAAGCAGTTATTGAGTAAGTTCGATTAAATAATAACCAATTTATTCCTAAATTAGTGATTTTTAGAAATGCAATCACAAATTGAGTGATAAATACAAATTTTAGTTTAATAAATCTTGACTTGTTGACGCTTATTTTGTTGTCTGTTTGTATTGTATCTATGTTGCTATGAAAACACTTTTACCTCCGCCGGCGGAAAAGTGAAAAGTAAAGCTCCGGCGGAGGAAAAACGAAACTTCACCGCCGCCTACACAGTCGAGTAATGATGGATTTACTGACGTTTGAAGAAAAAGATATTTTATCGAATACTTACGTCATTTTATGTCCTATCGAAAAATGTTATAGAAGCTTGTCGTTTCGATCGACCCTCAGACGACGCAGACACTGGCCCAAACCGATTTGAGATATCTCTCTCCGCTACGGAGAAAATTGGGAAAATAGAAAAATTACGTTTAGCCAATTAAAAAAAAAACGAAACGTTGTACGTCGTATGATCAAACGAAATACTGCGCGTTAAAATACCCCAAGAAACCCATCTTTTTGCTATATAGTGAAACGGACCAAACCGGGGTCAATGGTTTAGATATTATTTGATATATTTAATTAATGATTATAGGATAATTATTTATATATTATTACGGCAAGGTAAAAAAATAAAGGAATAAATATTTATAGGTAATATGGTAAAGCAAAATACATTGGCTCAATTCAGAAATATTTAAATCGGCTGTGTTAAAAACTGCTAAAATCATGCAAAACGCACGGTGTTCATAAAAAAGGGCCAAAGTTAGGTAGAAACACTTAAGAGCCCACACGCAGGGCGATGCTGCTTGGCAATAAGGGCGAGAGTCGCAGGGCTAAATCGAATGAGGGGGACTTGGCCTATAGATACGCGACAGAATTTGATATAGACTCACTAATTTTCTTTTAAAGGTAAAGGGCGTTACGCTGCCAGTTTGTTCATAGATCACTTTTTTATTTAGAAAATAATCGAATTTTAGAGAACGTAAAAATAATTTCAAAGTAAATTAATTTCATAGGTCACTTATTTTATTTGGGAAATAATGGCATTTTAGAGAAAGTAAAATAATTTTAAAGTAAATTAAATTCATAGGTCACTTATTTCATTTGAAAAATAATCGCATTTTAGAGAAGTCAAAATAATTTTAAAACTAAATTAAAAATGGTTATTGCGGCTGAATTAAATAGTTTCCTGGGGTGACATTACAGTAATGTTGACGCCGGGAATGTTCCTACGGTGCCCGACTGTATGTAATCCCAAGGAAGGTATAATAAGGGCCGAATTGTTGGATATGTTTATTGTACCTCAATCGCCTTGACGCCGATAACACGGTGCCGGTGGATTGGGTTACAGTGAAAGGTAGTCCAATAATTTGGTATTATCCGACATACTTTTAGCGTAATGTTGTATGGGTTTCGACGCCGAAGTCTGAGCTACGGTTCACTGACAGCTATATAAAAGCTGGCGGGCGTCCCGGCCAGGCCCCACGGTGCCAATCTGTGCAGGGTTTTGCTCTAAGTTGGAATAACGACAAAAATAACCCGAGAAAGCCGAATTGTTGGATACGTTTATTGTACCTCAATCGCCTTGACGCCGATAACACGGTGCTGGTGTATTGGGTGACAGTGAAAGGTAGTCCAATAATTTTGTATTATCCGACATACTTTTAGCGTAATGGTGTATGTGTTACGACGCCGATGTCTGCGCTACGGTTCACTGACAGCTATACAAAAGCTGACAGGCGTCCCGGCCAGGCCCCACGGGGCCAATCTGTGCAGGGTTTTGCTCTTAGTTGGGATAATGACAAAAATAACCCTAGAAAAAAAAAGCTAAAATTAAATTCAAATAAAGAAATAAATTAATGAGGGGACTGGGTTTAAATTTCATTTCTGGGTAAGGGAATTTTGAAGAATAAGGCACGTTTCGGCACTCACTAATTTTCTTTTAAAGGGAACGCTACTTCAAGCAGCAGACATCGAATTATCAATAATTAAGATTATCAAAATGACGACCAGGGCAAAATTGCAAAGAATTGGGGGAGAAAGAACCAAGAATCAAAAATTTACAGGTGAGAATCTAACTATGGGGAATTATACAAGGGTATTAATATGGTCACTCTAAATTCGACTCGTCATAATCCTTTGTTAAAAGAAAAACAAGTACCATCAAAATAAACCACGAGCCATCTGTAAAAATTCACTTCGGCACTAGATTTATGGGTCAGAACAGCCACATGTTTCTATTTTAAAATGTATTCTAAATATGGGTCAATTGGTCAAGTAGTAGTACTACAACAAGAGATTATTATTACTCGTATTGTAATGCGTACAAAAGGGTATACTGACTGTATGTCTTTTTGTGCGTATACGCGGATAATAATATGATAGCATTGGGGCGTTAATAAAAGTTGTGTTGTGGGTCAGAGTATGGTCAATGTTTGTAACCCATGTCGTATGGCAAGAGTTGTTTGCCTTGGTGCTCACTCACTGGACCGTTGTCTTCCATCTTCAAGGGGTTATAATTTCGAAGCATCATAACTTGATACCCATTTTATAACTGACGTATTATTTGTGGTAAGTGACAGGTACCACATTTAAGTACCCTAGACTAACATTTTATTATAAAACTTAGTAGTCAATAATAAAAGGTATAAGGTAAATAAGGTTAACAAGTACTACTATTGACGTGCTTTTGATCACGAGTAAAGTAGGGTTTTTAAGGAATTTTGGTATTTTAAAGGTTTGGTTGGTTTCACTTTAGTATGCACTAGGTTTGCTATGCTAAGTTTAAAAAAAAATGTAAATAGGGATAAATGAATGAACTTGAGGCTACAAGGTATTTGTAAATATTTTATTTTTGAAGTATCAATATATGCATTAAAGAGTTTCTGTTGTTTACTTTACTAAAGAGAAAATTAAGTTTAAGAAAAAAAAGAAATATGAAAGGATCTTACGATCCCAACTCTAAGGGAGCTAGGTACTACGAAAGAACACAACGTAACAGGATGGGTCCGAAATAGGTTTGTATAAGCTGACGATCACGAGTCTGACTACCGACTTTCAGAAGGTAATACATAGGCTGGGAGTCGGTATGTTTCAATACTGTTTAGTTATAACGCGTATACCGTATTACAAGAATTACAGCCGATTTAATGAAAATCTCGATTTGTTTATCGTAATTTTTTTTGAAAAAATTAGTTAGTTTTTAAGTTGGAAACGGTTAAAGGGATCCGTTAACATCTCGCCATAATAAAAATACATTTTTTAAAAAACATACAGGGTGGTAAAGAAATTTATTTTTAAAAAATTTCTCCTTTTTTTAAAATTCCTCCGTTATTTAGCGTCTGACGAAAAAATTCATAAAAACTTTTTATTCCAAATTATCATTACATTTTTTTTAAAATTTAATAATTTTTGAGATATTCGCGAATAAGTTCGAAAAAAGCGTCTTTTTAAAAAGAGCGATTTTTTTTAATTACAACGACCCAACTATAGATTAAACGCTATCAAAATAGTTATTTTCGTTACAAGTACCTAAAATGGAGTTTTTTCAGGACGAATCATTGCTGTTTCCGAAATAGCAGATGAGTCCTGAAAAACTTCATTTAGGTACGTGTGACAAACACTATTTTTTGTCATACGCTCCCAAAATGTAATTTTTATTTATACGCTTTTTGCAATTCTTCAGAACGCCTAAATTTGCAAATTTACCATAATTTTTGAAATCATAATGTACGACAAAGTTAGCTTAGAATTTGATATCGTAGCAACTATTTGACAATTTTGTCATGACATTCGAAATTTGACATTTAGACATATTCAGGAATTTTGGAATAGTCCGTAAAAGTTACCATGACAACTTTTAGGGACTAGGCCTAAAAAGAAGCATTTTACGGACTCAAATGAGTCCGTAAAATAGCTATTTTTGGGAGCGTATCCGTATCACAAAATACATATTTTATAGGTTCCACCGATTTAGGTTCCATTCTGTAGTTATCATTTTGGGGCCAATTTAAAAAATCTGAAATTTCGATATCAATTAATTAAGGTTTCCCTAGGCGCCTACCGCGGAACCTATCAGTGGTAGGTTCCAGACAAGGTCGGATTCGAAACGTTCCAGAAAAACAAAATTCGATTTCGTTCGTCTCCTACTGCGGAGCCTATAGGAGACCTAGGGGCTCGAATTTTTGGGGGGTGGGGGTGGGGGGGGCGGTTCAGGCCCGGTCCCCTCCGTCTCCGTACCAAATACGAACTCGTTGACTCGAAATTTACCTAAAAAAGACTGGTAGGAGACGGATTTCCGGTAGGTTCCATATACCAAAAAAACGTCTAAATATAAAAAGACGTTCGGAAGCGGTTTTCTCCGAATTAATATTTAGGGATCGAAAACGCCGATTTTCCACTTTCGGAAAGTTTGGGCACCCATTTTAGCAAGTAAAGCAAAAATTTCAATCTCGTCTGTCTCCTACCGCGGAACCTATTGGCGGTAGGCTCCCGCCGATGCCAGATTCGAATTTGGCTGAAATTCGTCAGCTGATTATCTTCAAGGACTCTTTTAGATGCCTAAATAGGCACCGGTAGGTTCCCAATTTTTTTTCGCGGTTTAATCGCTCTGCTCCGAACTGCTTCAACGACGGTCATTGATTTTGACCGAACAAAAATTTCTGGAACCTACTCGGAAGGTTCCACGGTCTCCTACTGTCCGAGTACCAAATTTCACGTAAAAATTCAAGCTGTCTCGTGTTCGGTCTAGGTCGAGCTCACGTTCCCGCTTAATTAATAAGTAAATTAAAATATATAACATACTCCCAAACTTCTAATTTCCAATTTATCTTATTCTAAAGAAAGAAATGACCTTGTCAATATCGGAGAATAGTAATCAGATTCTACAAGTATTAACAAGTATTCCCCCAACTGCCAGTTTGAATGATGCATTCCTGCCCCAAGGTCAATAAACCTTGTTACTGCCTGATATATTTATGCCGACAGCATACCACACCCCTTTAAAAATTAAATCTGTATTTACCAAGTGCAGATTGTCGTCAACAGAGGGCAAAATATTTTAACTGAATATTTTAAATGAAACTATATTTTTTCCCCATCTAACAGAGTTTTTGTGAGTTACTTAGGTTTGGAGAATTTCGTCCATAAGAATTATCTTAATAGTCTTTTATTATAAAATGGTGTAAGTTAATTAAAGATCGCAAACAGAAGCGATCTGGCAAATACACGTACACTATTTTACCGCCACCGCCACCGCGCCCGCCACCGCTCTGGTTTGCGCGACGCTTTATGCTCTCTGTGAAGTACATACATTTAACTATTATTTTTGGGTATACCTTCATTAAATTAAAATATTTATACTGGCACCTTTCACAATAGAAATATTCTATAGCTAAGTTTTATAAGTAGTTGATTTTCTTAGTAGTATTAACATTTAATCATCACTTAAAATTAATAAGGCTATTTTCATTTAGGGGAAGCGTATTCCAACAATTACCGTTGTAAAATATTAGAAACATATTTCTATGGTGTACATTCCTCCAAAAACTACAAAATGGCCCCTAAAAGTTTTGGTGTATCGGTTGTCAACGGTATTATTAACTAGTCGCTGGCCTCCTTCAAATAAGAAATAATATCGATTTGTAATTTTATAGAGGTGTAAAATTAGTCCAGTTGGGGCAGAATTTAAGCACTAGACTTGCTTGTTAATATCAGTAGAACCACAAACATATATAACTTGATTATATTAAATTGGCTACACAATTTTTTGCCGATTTTGAATAAATAAACCCAGCTTCACTCTTTAATATTCAAGAAGGACTTAAGATAGATTCTTATTTGTGCAAGCTTTCGTATAAAATATCATTATAATGAGTTATGACGTTGCAGATTTTTTTTATTCTTCTAGCATACCGTACATTTCGAGCGATTCTGTTCACCAAAAAAATTCTATATTTGGAGTAGCTGCTTCTAAGTCTGAGCAGCAACCAATTGTCTGCTGAAAGAAGGAGTATTTTAAATGTGTCAAAACTATTAATGATCATTGATGTTCAGTGATACTGACACATTAAAAATATTGATTAGGCATGCTATTAGCTAATCATTGTCGTGCTCCTATGTTTTCTCAAAGAGGCGAACTATTTAGTAATTCTCTAGAAATGAAGATGTATAAAACCTATTAATTGTAAAGTTCTTTTCTAAATTACAGAGAGTAACAAAAAATCTATGGTTGAATTCAGGGTGTACACAATGGACTTCATTATTTCTGAAGGAAATCGATAAGGCAGTGGCGTATCTTTTATCCTACATAATAGTTATTGTAGGCGTGCGTGTGAGCAATAATGTTTGTATGAAACGAAAGGTAGGTACGTACTAAGCCTATGTAATCGTCGAAACAAACTTGTAAAATTGGACCTTTCTCGGCTTCTGGAATGCTTTGTTACTATTTTATTACCTTCCTATAATTTTAAAGCAAACTATAAAAGTATAACTTTAGTTCAAGGTGATCCGCTGTTTACAATATTTCTGTTAAAGTATTAAGTGCATGATAGAAAGGTTTTGGATCTGAAAATAAAACGCCAACGGTCTCAATGAGTTTCACTGTATAGTAAGTATAGCAAATTATTTAAATTTGTTGTGCCAAGGCTATCACATGCATACACGAATGTGTTAACGCCATTCTAAGGTTATTAACTAATTCAACAATTTTAAACCACAATTCACGAGAACGGCGAAAAAGAAGTGTATCACAGAAAAGATCGGGAAACATTCCATACCTACTAACTCATAAAGTGATTATATGCAAAATCAATGACGGTAAAGAAGCCTCGAACAGAAAGTCATGTGGCGAAATAGAAGAACTACTAAAGAAAACGATCACTATAAGCTCCACAAGAAACTTAAAGTCATTGCTAGAATATATAAAACTAAAAATGCCAATATGCTGAAAGACTCTAATGGGAAAGTTATCAAGGAGACAAATCATAGCTGGAAAGAGTGAGAAAATAGTGTGTCTAATTTTGTTGGATTTGTCGATCAAAATTGTATGCTTTGTGACCAGGAAACCAATAAATGCCCGGATATACAGAACGCAAAAGTGAAGAAAGCTGAAAAATAGGCAAGCAAAAATAAAGCTGAGGGACCGAATGGAATTCCTGTCGAGCAACTAAAACTGATGGATGGTGATAGTGTCGCATATTTTAATCTACTCTTAAATTGAAACATATCAACGTGGTTAACTGCCAGATAATTGGTTAGAGCAGACTAACAAGATTGATGAGCCTCACACTAAAGATATTATCGCAAGTATATATTAATGCTAATGCATCATAGGAAAGAAACAATTCGGATATCGAAATGATCTGGAAACTCAAGAGACTGTGTTTGGTATGCGCGTGTTGGTCGAAAATACTTCCATCTGATTATACTAGTGACGATTAAGAACGTAATAATTGGGTCCTATGGAAATGATTTGAACAGAAATAAAAGTAAAAATAACCAATGTAAAAAAATTGTTGTTCTAATGCGGTAACTAGAAAATGTTACGAAAGAAAATATTAGCCTTGTGCTAGATGTTGCAGAACCAGAATACAGCGTAGAAGATTTATTCGACGCTCAACAGGTCGTTGAATAAGAAGAAACTGAAAGCAGTTTGCTAAAAAAGAGCTCATATCACACCAAGATGGCTTGCAGCATTGGGGAAAGCCTTAATGTATGCTGAGCAACAGTCAGAAGCTATATCGGCAGACTTGTTGTTATTAAAACACTGAAAAGATGTTGCCGCCATAAAAAGACAAACCCGGATCAAACAAACTAAAATTCAAAATTTTTAGAAATAATCATAATTGCTGATGATTTGCCTTTTTAGTTTTTATTCTTACATAAAGTATTTTTTAAAAATAAAACATTGACTAAGGAAGTATGTAATATTTATTTTATAAGAAAAACTTGTGAGCATATAATAAATCAGGGTTAACAGAGTTTTTGGTTATCCGAGTTAAGTCCAGTCAACGTTTGCTCGGATAAATTCGAGCTGCTACTGTAGTACCAGTTTTACAAACAATATCGAGTAAAGTCACTGAGCTGACTCAGCAAAATCGTTTTCATGTTTTTACATCAAACGCAAAAGCCGCCGCACACCTGCAGCCACGAGCAGTATGCCAACGTTTTGGAGAGATTTAAAAAGTCTTCGCTGATGCGCTTTCCTCGGTTATTATTTGATACATGATACAACACGATAGTAGAGTGCCCAACGCAGTAAAAGCCTTCTATAAATGATTTTTGTGGGCACCTCGGAGTTACAAGCTGAAATTTTCACAGAATGAAGGCTTTATTATATTAATTCAAAATCCGAAGGTAATAAAAAATCATAACGGGCAAATGGGCAGTATACCTAAAAATCGAGATTATTATATGAACGTGTAGGATATTAAATTATGAATGTTTTCATATATAATTCATCCACATTTTTGTACGAATTATATTTTTTATCATTGCTTGAAATATGCAGATTGCATTGGCCCTTACGGCAAAATAAATCAAAAAATTGAAATATCTCCCTTCGAACCTGGGCAAAATCTGATGAAATATACTAATTTTTTGTATTCACCTCGCATTCTCTCCGAAATGAAGGCTCAAATCAAAAATTTTTATTCTTGCAAAAAGTTTGCCTTCAGTATTTAGAATCCGGTGTATGAATACATTTCTTTTTTCTCAAATGGTAATGGAAAAATAGAATTAAATGTAAAAAGTAATTTTCTTCTAGCCGCGACCGTCAGATCTCTCGCTTCCCGAGTACTCTCGTATCTCACTTTTCTTCATAGCTTCCTCTCTCTCGCGCCTATTGTACAATACAATAAGTGCTTTTACTCCATTACGGGTTAGAATACTAATAATAATAATAGCTATTATTAATTGAATAAAGTCAATGAAGACATTTTCGATTATACTGAAATTTATTTTTCCTATACGTTGCTAGGTAATAAAGAAGTAGAAAAAAAATCATATACTTAATGCAACTGCTATTAAAAAAAAAGACTAGCTTTTATTCAGAATAGAAAAACTGAAAATATAAAAAATATTTATAATAACAAAATCTATTTATCTTCAGTGTCTGTATCTTCTTCAGGGATAGACACAATGACTTCAATATTGCCTTCAAGTATTTTTTTTGCATGATCCTATGCAACCTATTTAATTTCTTCTACTTGTACAAGCTTTGCTTTCATACAATCTAATAAAAAACTATTTAATTAAGTTTTATTATGTACCGATTTAATCTAATAATAAGTTACCTTTTTACAACCAAAACAGTGGATTTTATTTATCCACTCTGTTTTTAGTTAAAAAAAAAATACAGTTAACGAACTTTTTATCTGAACGAGCACTCTCATAAAATGAATTTTAAGTTCGCAACTATAGTGGAGGATTTACCAATATTTTTGATAAAACAAATTGCGAACCAATTGACAACAAATTACTATCCTCTATAGTCACGAAGAAGCTGATACTAGGATTTTGTTGCATTATACCCTCTGCTAAACATTGTATGTATTATTTGACATGCATCGTGGACTCCAATGACACTGATGTTCTTGTAGTTCTGGTACATATTAAAAATATAATATATTTCCAGAGAATTTGGGGTAAAATGTGGAAGAGGAAATTCGGTGCGATATGTGGCCGTTCATGACATCAACCTAGAAATGAAAGAAAAACTTGCAAAAAAATTACCTGCATTTCATGCTCTAACGGGTTGTCATACAACCAGCCAGTTTTCAGGATTAGGAAAAATAAAATGTTGGAAAATTTATCTAAATTACTCAGATTATTTAGACGGTGTTGGGTCCAGGAATTTTCAGATGACATGTTCAATAACATAGAGAAATTTATCATAAAATGATTTTCAACAAATCCAAACATTTCGTCTACTAATATTTTCAGGATACTATTGGCCTATTCATCGCTAATTGAAAAAACTAGCCCCTACAAAAAATAGTTTAAAATTTCGCAGTATGAGAGCACATTATCAAACTAAGGTCTGCTTCAGTTCTTTAGAACCAAATCCCCTATTACCAGAGGTGACAGAATGCGGATGGAAATTTGAGGACGCGGTGATATCCAAATTATCCCCAATTTTAACAACACCAGCATTTCCTTCGGATGTAAAAGTATTTATTGCATGTGGATGTAAAAAAGGTAAATTATTATTAGATTAAATAGGTACATAATAAAACTTAATCAAATAATTTTTTATTAGATTGTATGGAAGCAAGCTTGTAGACGTAGAAGAAATTAAATAGGTTGCATAGGATCATGCAAAAAGTACTGAAAGGCAATATTGAAGTCATTGTGTCTATTCCTGAAGAAGATACAGACATTGAAGATAAATAGATTTTGTTATTATAAAGATTTTTTACATTTTCAGTTTTTCTATTCTGAATAAAAGCTAGTCTTTTTTTTTAATAGCAGTTGCATTAAGTATATAATTTTTTTTCTACTTCTTTATTACCTAGCAACGTATAGGAAAACTAATTTCAGTATAATCGAAAATGTCTTCATTGACTTTATTCAATTAATAATAGCTATTATTATTATTAGTATTCTAACCCGTAATGGTGTAAAAACACTTATTGTATTGTACAATAGGCGCGAGAGAGAGGAAACTATGAAGAAAAGTGAGATACGAGAGTACTCGGGAAGCGAGAGATCTGACGGTCGCGGCTTGAAGAAAATTACTTTTTTACATTTAATTCTATTTTTCCATTACCATTTGAGAAAAAAATTTATTCATGCACCTATGTATTCTAAATACTTAAGGCAAACTTTTTGCAAGAGTAAAAATTTTTGATTTGAGCCTTCATTTCGGAGAGAATGCGAGGTGAATACAAAAATTAGTATATTTCAATCAGATTTTGCCAAGGTTCGAATGGAGATATTTCAAATTTTTGATTTATTTTGCCGTAAGGGCCAATGTAATCTGCATATTTCAAGCAATATAATTCGTACAAAAATGTAGATGAATTATATATGGAAACATTCATAATTTAATATCCTACACGTTCATATAATAATCTCGATTTTTAGGTATACTGCCCTTATGCCCGATATGATTTTTTATTACCTTCGGATTTTGAATTAATATAATAAAGCCTTCATTCTGCGAAAATTTCAGCTTGTAACCCCGAGGTGCCCACCCAAGTCAAAATAAGTTATAAGTAGCACTCTACTACGACCCGACAATACACAATCTCACGGCGTTTGCACACTAACGGTATACTGTCCCTCGTAGCAGAGCCACCGCAGGTCATGAACCAGATTGATCCGGATTCGCTCCGACGCCAAACGCTGTCGGAGAAATTCGAAATTTGTCTCCAGTGAACCTACCGTATATTTATTTATACCGTGGTAGTACGTAGGACGTTTGCATCTTGAGAATCGGTAATACGCAAAGAAATTCTCCTTGCATTTTCGCAACAGAATCTTGGCCCCGCGTTGGCTGTTAAACTGGAGCATAATAGTCTGGAGACTTTCGATTTATTTGTATTACATTGCATTCAAAAATATAGTGCACGGAGAGGCAGCTATTAATAGTTGTTTTACAATGGTTCATAATAATGATAAAAATTGTATGTGCATATTAAAAGTATAGAGAAGCCTGAGGTGGTGCTATTCACATGCTAAGTTTAATCAGCGGCGGAAATATCAAAATATTTTAAATAATTGTAAAATTTCTATACCATTTTAAGTTAATGCGTTGAAATTGGAAATATATTATTAATTATGTAGAAGAAAACTATTAACAAAACTGATTATATAACATTTAAAAAAAGGTAGTTATGTCGAAAATATTTTAAAAGTAATACTTACTTTAAGGTATCTTGGCTAATGCCCATAAATAAATTTAATAATATTACAACATAACCACTGAAACGCTAGAAACCTATAAATTGAGTTTTTGTTAATCTAATTAGTACAGACAAACAATCAAAACTGTTGGATTTAATTTATAATGCAATGCAGAATATATGACAGATAATTAATTTTGTCGAAAAGACATTAATTTTATTCTATGTTCGTAAGGCATTCTTAACCACTTAATAAATAAAAAGCAAACTATGGAGATTTTTGTAAGGGTTAGATATTTTTTATTAATTTTACATCCAATATCTCGAAAGGAAAGAATTCGCGGATCTCCTGCACCCTTTTAAAAAACATTTTCGGAAAAGTTAATATTAAAAAAGATTTAATTTGTATTCTAAATCTGATCACAACTTGGATAAAAAAATATTGTTTCATATTTTCGCTTAAAAATTGTGTTTATTAGACCTAGAACTTCAAGGTGATTTTGTTTTATAAAACAGGCCATAAGAAGTTGCTGGAAATAATTTTCAAGTTTGTAAGTCGTTCGCTTGGGGGGCGCAACGAACTCTCGAAAACATAACACTGTAATTATCCCCAAACCAGACATACTAAACGCACGGCACGTAGAACTATAGGTATTCTAAAAAGAAAATTTTTGAAATCTTAATGAAATTATGATAAATTTAGTTAGGGCTTTTTGCCATTAAGGCGGGCGGCCACTGCGAGCGAAACGAAACTAAGTTTGGATAAGAGAAGAAAACGGTAACTAAACGAAAATAAGTTTGGGCGGCCACTGAGAACGATCTTCATTTAAGTGGTAATCTGCGTTTTCGTACGGAAGGGCGTGTTGAAAATGAGTTCTATAGCAGAAAAAATATATATTATTGGATCTAAGTTCGGAATCACGATTCAGATTTTTTTGAAGATATTATTGCGGAAGTGTTAATGTAGAAGAAAAATAAATGTTGGATAAGCAGTTACATGATGGCACGAGAAAAGTTGGAAGAATTTCGTAACCTCATTAACAAGCTGGACGATAACAAAAAATGCTAAAATTATTTCAGGCTAACTCTAACTCGAGCTCAATTTTATCGCATTATTTGCCCGCATTGACAGAGGCGCGGCTAACTAGGCTAAGTTATTTAAAGTGAAATAACTGAAAAACGGCTAGCCCAAACATAGGCAAACTAAGTATATATTTTTGAAAAGCGGAGGCTAAGGAGATCTTGTAACTGTAATAATATACAGAGAACTGTAATAGTATACAGAGAATTCCATTCAAAAAAAAATTAAATTCAAGATTTTCTTGTTTTCCGATAGTCATTTGTTTTTTGCTTAGTTTTTTAAACTTTTCAGGAAAAATCCTGAAACTTTAATTGGTACATTTTTTCTGTTTGAGTGGGGTTTCTAAGGGTGTGGCAAATTATAAGGAAAAACGGCATCGAACTACCGCTGCGAAAACCTCGCCGGGACCTGACACGAGCTGAAACGCGCGAAACTAAACTACGATTTAAGTGTATGGGAGCTGATATATAGAAAACTTCGCTTAGTTTCGTTTCGCTCGCAGTGGCCGCCTGACTCTTTAAATGAGGAGTGGGGGAAGGCTTAAACTCGTTATGATGTCATATAACTTTTAGGTTTTTAACCGATTTCAATGATTTTGGCGTCCTTTGAAAGAGTTTTCTCTGTTTAATAAAATGCATAACAAAAATAACATACCCTTATTTACAACCATGTATGTAATATTGACATTTCAGACTTTTTAAAAGTTTGAAAGAAACATATTCCTAACTTTAACATTTATCCAGGCGGAAAGTGACATTTAGTCGGGAGAAAAGTAATCACTTTCGACTATAAATGTCACTTTCCGCCCAAGTAAATAACAACATTCTTTGATTAACGAAATGTGTGTTTCAATAATTTTTGTCGTTTATTTTTTTTCTTATTGTAGCTTAAAACATTCTCAGCAAATTATAATTTATAAAAAGTATTACATTATTTTGTTACGTTAATTGTAACATTCGATTGACTATATGCTGCAACGGAAATTGTCAGCCCATGCTGAACATCTTGCGCAGAAATGGTAACGTTTTTAGTATTGGAGTTTGGAATTTCGCCAGATATTCTTGTGGCAATTTTAACCTGAGAATCTGTAGACTTGTCGATGTACCCTTCCGCCACGGTGGAAGATTTCCACCCCCCTAATCTCTTCAACTGGAGAATGTCGCCACCGCTATTTACCAATAGTGTGGTGCCGTTCTTCGGAAGCAGTGCCCCGTGTATGTTTCACAATGGGCGAGCTTTAGAAACACTGCAATTTTTTGGGAAATTGACTTATCGAATTGTGGCCAAATGGCTGGCGAGTGATTTTGCCAAATCCTAATTGCAAAAAGAAGTTTTCATTTAACACGTCTCCACGAAGCGCAACATATTTTTTAATTAACATTACTCATTCTTTATTATTCACCATGATGGAATTTCGATGTGAACCTTATTTTCTACAATATTAACATAAGTCACTTTCATTATTTTATATAGTTCGTCACTTCGACATGCACCTGATACGTCAATTATGAGTGCAACCTTGATTGGTAGCTTCATAGGGTGCATTTTTCAAAAATGCTGCAATGTTCTCACTGGACAAGGTGCTTGACTTTTTGGATTTATATCTTAGATTTTGTTGTTTTAAAAGTGCCAATAACTTCGAAAATTTGGAGATATCCACTTTATCTTTAATACTTAAGATATAACGCAACATTGAGGAAATGGACCAAAGGCTCGACGGCTTTTTGGTTTTGGCAATTTCGCTAAAATATTCCAACACAACAGTTTCGGAAATAGCTTTCTGGCCACCTTTTTTGCGAGCACCTACTCTTGAAAACATCATAAACTTTATCGTACCTTGCACAGCTCTTCTTAGGTAACAAATCTTTTCCCAAACTTTCCGCGGCTTCTCTCAATTGAGGAGGAGTACAAATGATTTCTTCTGAATTGCTCATTGTATTCGATAACACATTTTTGATGACAATCTATCAAAAATGCAACTAATTTAAATTTGTCAAATTGTCAAATTGGCGTTTTTTTTTTATTTGTAGATGGTGGCGAAGCTTGTGTATATACAGGGGTCTTACTTTGTTAATTTTTTCCATAGTTATATTTGCCAGAAAAAAGTCATTCACATTTAAAAGGATGGTTGTAAATAAAATAGTAAACAAACCTCGGTGAAAAGCTTCATGCTTGTCTCGAGGAATGGTTCACCTCGGCGCTACGCGCCTTGGTAAACAAATTTTTTCTCTCGACAAGAATGAAACACTTTCCACTTCGGTGTGATTACTATTAATTTTTATTGTTTGTATTATACTTTTACTAAGATGATATTGCAGTTAAAAATAACAAGACATTTTATTTTTGTTTTATCCCAAAAAGGAAGGCGAAAATTTTGTTCCCAAAATATTATTTTATTTATATCTTGGGATAGGATTAAGATTTAGACTTGCAGTTTTCACTTATCCTATTTCCCTCTAAATTTAAAAAAATGCTTCATTACTGTTATTTGCTTATGCATTTTATTAACCAGGAAAAAAGTTTGAACCTTTCCCCACCCCTTATTTGAAAAGTAAGGGCAAAAAGTCCTAACTAATGATTTTCATAATCTCATCCAGATCTGAAAAATTGTATTTGTAGTACACCTTTAATATGTCTTTATTGAAAATAATCAGAGTATTATGTTTTCGAGAGTTTTTTGCGCTCCCTAATGGGTGACTTACATAGCAATAAACTATTTCCAGCAATTTATTACGACCTAATTTATATAAAAAAAATTACCTGAAAGCTCTAGGACTAATAGTTCCTGAGATATAGCCGCAGTCTTTTTTATTTGGACACCCGTTACGTGAATAGTAGTAAAATAAAAGCATTAGCAATAATTGATTATTTACTACCAGTAGCGTAATGAAGTGCATTACGATACTGACATTTGACTAAACTGGGTTTTAACCAGTCAAAATTCAACATCACAGTAATATCCGGTAAATATCAAAGCCAGCCATGATCATAACAGATTTAAAATTTATAAATTTTGACAGTTAATAGACAATTTGCTATGTTAGTTTTACAAATTAAGGATTATTTTTCATTATTATAACTGGTTGTAGAAAAAATAGTGTATGCAACTCACATTTAATAACTATTAAGACCCTCGCATGCGTTAAGACACTTGCCTATGGCTCGTATCGGAACTCTCATGCTCGTGTCTTAATAGCCCTCATTAAATGCTCATTGCATAATATATTATTTTCTACTCCTATAATTTAATTTATTGTAGTTAGTAACTTATAGACCTTTTGATATAAGGCTTTAATTAGCAAGGAATACACATACAAAAAAAAGTTGACAAATAATAGATGACATTGACTATGTTAAAATACTAAACAAAGTAGAACAATATAAGGAATTAAGGTAATATAAATATACAGGGACTCTCGAATCTATTACATTCTCCCCAGCTTCATTTTTGAACGTAATCTTCTAAGGACCTAGGGGGTCTTCTTAATCTACTAGAATTTATTTTATCTGCGTTTTGTTCTTTAAGCTTTGGATACGGACTCTCTTGATTATTGTTGACTATAGAATCAATAAGTACCTTGGAGTCACATGAAAGTTCGGAGTTTGACAGTTCTTCATCCGAATGTAATTCAGGTAGTGGAGTAGGGTCAGCATGTTCAAATAATGGAAGCTCGGAAGTGTCTGAGGCTTTAGATACTGGAGTTTCTCCAGGTCGATTTTCTAATAGAGTTTTATCTCCACGGGGAGCTAAGTGCTTTAAGGCAACGGTTACTTCTCGACCACCTGACGGTCGAACCAAGGCATACTCGGGGTTTGCCTCTACCAAGTATACTTCTTCAACGAGAGGGTCATACTTGGAATTCCGAACATTCTTTTTCATGAAGATCTTGTTTCACGGACTTGTAAGCCAAGATGGAATAGCTGTCCCATTTGTGGATTTTCTTGCATGAAGAAACATGCGTTCATGAGGAGTAGAATTAGTAGCGGTGCACAATAGAGAACGGATTGAATGAAGAGCGACTTCTAGGACTTCTTTCCATTGTTGTATTTTTAGATCTCTTGATTTCAAAGCAAGAGAAATAGTTTGCCAAATTATACCATTAAATCGTTCAGTTTGCCCATTTCCTTGAGGATTATACGGTGTAGATCTACTGGAGACTATCCCTCTAGAGTTTAAAAATGATTTTAATTCATAGGTCATAAATGATGATCCTTGATCAGAATGAACATATTTGGGCATTCCAAATATAGAAAACAAATTATTTAAACACATTATTACTGTATTTGCCGACATATCGGGGCAAGGATAGGCAAAAGGAAAACGAGAAAATTTGTCAATGATAGTTAAAATATATCTGTTTCGTGTCGAAGAGGGAAGTGGGCTAGACTTATTCTTTCAAAAGGAGAAGTTGCTTTTATAAGAGTTACATTATGTTTAACAAACTTTGGCTTGGCTTCAGCACAGATTGGGCAAGATGCAGTCATTAACTTCACATCTTCTACTGAAAACGCCATATTTTTAGATCGGGTCCAATGTATCATTCTCGTGACCCCAGGATGATATAATGCTTGATGTAAATCCTACAGTGTTTTCTCTCTGCTGGTTCCACAAACTCGTGAAAAAGTGTCAGCAACAGTGTTGTAACTGCCAGGGCGATATGCTATATCGTAGCTATAACAAGAAAGCTCCAAACGCCGTCTAAGAATCTTTTCTTTTTTGATTTTGCTGCTATGCCTTGCATTAAACATAAACGAATAGATTTTTGGTCAATGATAAGTTGAAAATGACGTCCAATTAAAAAATGACGCCACTTTTTGAGGGATTCGACTATAGCATACGCTTCTTTTTCGACGGATGAATGACCTCTTTCAATTTGACTTAACGTTCTGGAGAAAAACGCTACAGGTTTTCTATGGTACTAAAAATCTCGAATTTAGCCACCGCACGGGCTATGTCTTCAATATTTGGAAGAGGATACGCATCTAGATGCGTGAATTTGTTAATAGTTTGTGAGTAGTCGACCACCATCCTCTTCTTATGGTTTTAATTTTTCGTTATCAAAACTTGTGCACGCCATGGAGAGTTACTTTCTTCTATAATTCCTTCAAGACAAGTGTTTTAATTTCACTTAAAATAAATTTTGCATCTTCGTGTGAGAATCTTTGAGATTTGGTAGCAATTGGCCTGCAGTCTGCTGATAAATTTGAAAATAAAGTTGGTGGTTTTATATCCAATGAAGGTAAACAACAAACGGAAGGTAAATCAACTATTAAAGGTTGTGTTTGGGTCTGCGAAGTGTACTTTTAGATTGGAATGTTGTCTGAGTATATCATGCTCTATTATAGCATCGGCACATAAGTCTAAAAGAACTGCCAATTGAAGATTTGCATATTTATGATGGTTTAGTTCCAAATCGACAAAACAGGGGCCTGATATAGGAGATTGTAAGGCAGTAGAGGTCATGGATATGTATCCAGTACTTGGAAACACAGGTATAGATACAGATGATAAGAAGCTTTTAGAAATATAAGTTTCTGAACTTCCTGTATAAACTAAAGTATCAGCAGTAAAGCCATTAATTTTGACTTTCATGACACACCTAGCTAAACTTTATGGAGCTGCAGCGAGAATTTTTGAAGATGGAATGAGTGGAGCTGACAATGCTTTTAATTTGCTTTTACTTTGATATATCTTTAAAAAGTATCCCTGTTTTCCACAATCGCTGCACATCGCATTCCTTGTAGGACACAAATTGCGCAGGTGTCTTTTATTACTTCCACAGAAATATCACCTATATACTTTTGTGGCTGCAGCAGTAAAGTGAGCTTCATGTTCTTCTATGGTTTGTTTATTTGTTGAAGGTACTGAATTGACAAAATTTGAAGATATAGTGTAGGCGTCTGAATGCTTTTGGGCTCATTCCAAGGACAAAGCTTGGTTTACGCCGTCTTGCAGTTTTAAAGAGTGATTTTCGAGTAGACGTTGTCTAATATGGCAGGAACTTAATCCACTAATAAATGAGCCTCTTAAGTAGATATTTCGGTTTTCATCGACCGTGACAGCTGAAAAATTGCAGTCCTTACTTAGTTGTTTCAGGATTTGCATGTACTGATCTATCGTTTCACCAGGTTGTTGTTTTCTAGAAGTGAGACAGTGTCTAGCAAATATTTCATTTCTAGGTTTGACAAAAATTGTATCAAGAGATTCAATTGCATCTGTGTATGCAAACATTCGGTGATATATTCATAGTTTTAGATATGTTTTATATTGTTGTGGAGGATTCATTTTTACCTTGTAATTGATTGCCTTTTGCTCCACAAATGATTACACTTTTTTTTAATTTGTTATAGAGCCTCTTCGCTCTGGCTCCAGGATGTAAACTGCACAAGTGCTAGTTTAGTGACCCTAATGAGATTCTTAAATATCGTCGACGTTTCGATAAACAAGTCTGCTATCGTTATCAAGAATAAAAGAAACTAAAAATGAAAATGGTTAGCAAATACAATAAAACAGTAAAAAGCTCTTGCAGATTGTCAAGCTATAAACTGACTTTGACAAGATGACAATTATAATGCCATATTTAATTACTGGTCAACTGGTC
>MU181961.1:400598-413149 GCA_016904865.1 Pissodes strobi
ATATACTTTTTTTATTATTGGTTTTATGAAAAAAAGTTATTCTGCATAAAAAGTTCTGCATGGTCTAAAACACAAAATGCAACCATCAGATATCAATTTTTTGCAGTTATATACGAGACTTGTCAAAAAATATGAATGTTGCTCAAAAGAGTAAAGTACCTTTATTTTTGACAATATCGAAAATTATTATAAAGAAAATTGTTTAGAATTAAAAGTTGTTTCAAATATGCAACTACAGCCATTTAGCATAAAAATTCAGCTTTTGTGATTATTTACGTTTTACATAATAAATTATTTGTATTTATCTCTCTTATCTGTTAAAAAAATGATAACATGCTAAATGGTTGTAATTGCATATTTGCAAATAACTTTTAATTCTAAACAACTTTCCTTTATAATAATTTTCGATATTATCAAAAATAAAGGTACTTTACTCTTGTTTACTCTTTACACTGTGTAATGAAAACAAATTAAAATATTTGAAATAGCTAGAATTCTTTTTTGTATTTTGTCAAAGACCATTTTGCTGCAGAAAATGAAGATTAAATTATTTTTGACATTTTGGGAGTTTACCTTACAATTGCTTGCCTTTGGCTCCACATGTGTTTTCAATTTTGGAGAAAGTAGAGGCTCTTCGGCTCTGGCTATAGGGTGTAAACAGCACAAGTGCTAGTTTAGTGACCCTAACGAAGCTGAAAACCCTAAAGGAAACTGGAAAACGGCCGACGTTTCGAGGAACAAATCTGTCCCGTGCGTCGTCAAGAACGAACAAATCTAAACATGAAAATGGTTGGTAAATGTAAATAACAGTAAAAAGCTATCGTAAAATTGTCAAGTTTCGAATAGATTTTGACAAGATGGGAATAATAAGGTCATATCATATAATTACTGGTTACTGGTCTATTTAGGTAAGTGTAATATTGAAGTGTTATTAGGTAAATAATTGATTCGTTTGTGAGGTGATATATACAATTTGGTGTTATGCGTTAGGAAGAATTCAATAATGTTTGTTAAAAGATTTACTTATTTTTTAAATGTCCCTTATCAACTTCAGTTTTAAGCAAATGTAACCATGTGCTGTTAAAACTAACAGAAGTTGAAGCAATACATACATCTGTTATTTACATTTACTAACCATTTTTATTTTTAGATTTGTTCGTTATTGACGACGGGGACAGATTTGTTCCTCGAAACCTCGACAGTTTTCCAATTTCCTTTAGATTTTTCAGCTTCGTTAGGTTCACTAAACCAGCACTTGAGCTGTTTACACCCTGGAGTACTTTCTCCAAAATTGAAAACATATGTGGAGCCAAAGGCAAGCAATTGTAAGGTAAACATGAATACTCCACAACAATATAGAACATATCTACATAACATTTTGGGGTTAACAAACCTTTTCAAAAATGCCAGAGTTTTATAGCATTCGCATATGCAGTCACGCAAGTAGTGGCACTTACACTGAGGACTAAGCAAACAAACACCGAAAACTGCATCGTGGAATCCTGTGTCATAATTCAAATATTGATCTTAAAATTTCGTCTAAAAATTTCCTTGATGCGCTATGTCCAGCAGTTTAGATTAATTACAAAACGATGAAATGAAATGAAAACTTGTGTAGATATAAATGGGAACTAAAGAAAAATCGAATAAGCATTACCAAAAACTGCTTATGAATAAAGGACTAAAAATTAGTCACGGCTTTAAAAAAAAATTAAAAAGATTTAATCATGCCGACCTGGAAGCATGTACAAAAATAATTAAAAATACATGAAATGGTTTTAAACTGCTTGCATATGTAATTAAGGTCGACCTGGAAGCATGTACAAAAATAATTAAAAATATATGAAATGTCTTTAAACTGCTTGCATATGTAATTAACATAAGCCTAAATGAACTAGAAGTAGCTAAAGAATGGAAAGGGGCACAGGTAAGTCTAATACATAAGAAGGGAGGCAAGGAACACTGTTAAGGCGACTATTTGGAACAATAATATAGATTCCGGAAATGAAGATCATGTAATGGTAACATCTGTATGAAAAGATTAAGAAAGGTTAAGAAAGCAAAATATAAAGCCTCAAGCTTACGCGATCAAAATATATCTATATTCAGATGCAAATTCAGATCGGAAACCAAGGATACAAATAATTTAAAGTTAATAAGACACGTTCAACCACGCTGCTCAAAATCTATTTGAAGAAAGCAACATAAAAGTGTAAACGAAAATGTCAATGAGTCGGTATAGCTTTATCGGACAACAGAGGACCTATGGCCAGGGAACTAAAAGACATTTAAGAAAAATGTATCTCATAAATGAATTCTTAAAGACAAATTATTTATGCATTGGAGATGAGAAAAATAATTTGAAAATTATTAGTAGGTATGATTTCTAATAGAATCGGAGCAGATGGCAAAGCGCTAAGGGTAAGAAGAACTTCAGCGAAAACAGCAATAGAATCCCTAACCGAACTACTATAGAGCACAACTGTTAGTAGAAAATGGAAGTACGAAATAACTGAAAGGCATAAAAAAGAGTGGAGGCTGCAGAAATGGATACAATGCGATAATCAACAAGAATGTCAAGGATCCAAAGGAAAAAAAGGAGGATGCTCTGGACAGATGGAAATAGAAGACGGAACATTGAAAGAAAACAGCTAATATGGTGTGGTCGTGTATAACGAATGTCCGACACTGAACTGTTCAAACAAGCGATGGATTGGACATCACATCACTAAAGAAAATAAGGAAGGCCTAAGAAGAATTGGAATAAAGGTATAAGGAAGGCAATGGGTGCTCGCAACCGTCAAGATGAACAATGGGAAGATAAAAAAAAAACAACAGAGTAGGGAAATCGATCAACGTCTTCGAAAGTTATAAATATTTTAAAATCCTTTACGTTTAGTTTCAATTTTATTTTACCTGACTGATAACAGATTCGATGTCAGTTTTTAGAAAATATAATACGTATATAGAGCGTTTAATTATGATTTACGATTTCCAGCAGACTTTCTTGTGTTTACATCCGCACAGCTATTGCAAATATATTTAATTTATTATCATTATTTCATGCAAAAGTTATTCACTAGAGATATTTTGTCGAATCACTGGCGAACAGTCAAGTGAGCACTAGCCCCAGAATCGACGTAGCAATCTAATTTATTAAAATGTCTTCAAAATGCAATACTAAAAACTTTTTTTTTTGGTTTTCCATTCTAAAACGAGCTCATCAACCCCCTATAGTACTTGTTTTGGTTTCTTGGTTTGGACATAAGAATTTAATTGTATGGAAACCATCGTGATTGGTATGGCGGAATGCTTCGCTGACATAATCATAGACGAGGCAAAACTGTTAACGATGCAAAGCTAATCCACACGCCATCTACCTTAATACTCGTTCTGTATGTTTCACAATTTTCCAGCCGCTTGGAAATACAATACAGATAAAAACAACATATTTTTACTAATAAAACCAGAGCCATTAAACAATGTTCGCAACTTGTTGTGGTTTCCACGGCGAAGTAATAATTTAATAATTCTACCAATATAATTGTCACTCATTATGTGAACTCACGCCTTTAAAACAGCTGTGAAATCGCGCGACTGGACATAACTTGTTAAATAAAAGGTACTGCACCAAGTTTTTAGTATTGGATGTTTTTTTCTTATTATGTCAAAGTCCCGATTTTACAGTTACACGTAAACTCTAATAGATGGTAGTACTATTATTACATTTTTAATATATTCTATCAGTGTTTACATTGTTGGGGTGCTTCATTTGCATTCATATAACAAATTAAAATACTTACTTATCATAAGGTTTCTGGCCCCACATGTGGGCAACGCTGTTCACGAAAAATGCAATATTTAGTGTAATACAAAATCGGGTGTTGAAATTTATCCAAAATGAATTCCATATGGTTTCGTTCCAAAAATATACCGGAATGGATACTGGCATTATGATCGCGAAGATTAGAAACAGCAATGGATATATTCTGAAATGGAAAGAAAAACATTAACGAAGATCCATGAAAAACCACTCTATAATTACAAATAAAAACTTTATTGGTCAATAACGTCAAAATTTAATGAATTTTGTAATACCGTCAGTAAATTCAAATATATCGTTTTTACTAATGTTGTAGGCTAGTAAAATACGATGTAATTGACTATGTGATTACTTAAATGAACTTTAAACAAACTACGGACAAATTCAAACATCCAAGTTAATCTTCCACCAGTCATTTATCCACTATCTTTCTTTCCGTTCCCAAGATCCACCAGCCACATTTATAGGGTTCATATTACAGTCTCTAAAATGGGGCACTTAAAATAGTAATTTCGGTTCTTTCTCGACTTTCGAATATTACTGTTACACATTACATAAGGTTTGTCGGGGAGGTACAAAAATAAGTTTCACAATGAATGCGCCTGCTGAAAAGGCTTATAGCTGTAGCGGCTAGACATCAATCACTTTTGTCAGTTGGAGATAGTTGCCTCTGAAGACGACATTGTTAGCAGGGTTGAAAAAAAATGTTTTTTATAAAAAAAAAACCAAAAGCATGTTTTTTTTTGTTTAAAACGGTTTTTTATGTTTAAAACTGTTCAAAATTATTGGCAAAAAATCTTGTTTAAAACAGTCAAGCAAAAAAAAATAAACTAGTAACTAATATAACCTGTATCCTAGCTCTAGTAAGAGTAGTAAATTAGGAACTTTTATGAGAATCATTTCATACTAAATGTAATCACATAGAGATCTGTTTTTACGCCCAACTGATTACTGAATATTAACACACCATCTCTACTTTAAAACAATAACCGGCGTTCACACCAAACTTCGAAATAGGCTGGGCACAGACAAAGCTTCAAAGTTAGTTACAATTTTTAAACATACGCCTACGTAATTTTATTTAAATTCGGATTCTAATAATGTGTAGAATATATGCCTACTTAATGACAGGTTTAATTGGATAATTGGTTGTCATTTTTTTTTAAGTTACTTAACTCAGTAGATTAGAAATGAGATTTAACCATTTTTTTTAAATCGTTATATTATTTAAATTTTGTTAACAAATAATATTTTATATATAAAACTCGTATAATAAAAAATATATTTTTATTTTTATTTTTATTTATTTAGGTTATGTAAAATTTGCATTAATCAATAAACAACGAATGCAAACAACAAATACTGTTGAATTGCGGTTTGCGATTTCTAAATTATAAACCGCGCTTTTGAAATTTAAAACTTAAAAACTAGACTCTGTAAACTGTAAACTTCACTGACCACTAAGTACCTACTCTGCAGTTGAACATTATTATTAAGCAAATAGCCAGCATTATACATATAATGGTTTCTATATATAGGAACCACTACAATTCAACAGTATTTGTTGTTTGTATTCGTTGTGTTTTTGTTTAATCGAAATTTTACATACCTTCAAAAAATAAAAATATATTTTCTATTATACGAGTTTTATATCAGAACAGCTAATTATAAAATATTCGCCTTATTTGTAAATAAAAAATACTTGAATCAACCATAACAAAAAAAACATTGTTTAAAACATGTTTTAAACAGTTTCCAAATTGGTTTAAAACACCCCCACTGTTTTTAAACACGTTTAAAACAACCTCTCATTTTATCAAACAGGTCTCAACAAGATCTCATTTTATCAAATGGGTCTACTCCACCTATACCCTGGTTATAGATGTTTATTAATGTAGGCTGTGTGACTGACACAAATTGATTGCTTGTCGCTAAACCACCATTGGCATGACCCTCTGAATATACTTATAGCCTCCACTTCTACATTTGTAGCTACTGTCACTTGGCTGATGCCGTTCCATCTTACTAATGTCGCAGCGCTGTTCTTGTCTGGCAGCACATTGAATGATCCTATAACAGACTTCTTTAAATTTCGCAAACGAGCTTGCTCCACTCTCTCTTCACGTATTGTTCGTGTACAATTGATGTCATATATCTTTACACTGTTAAGTATAGGCAGTGAGTTACAAAAATTGTCGATATATGGTGGATTTTGGAGGTATAAATATAAACTTTTGGTCACACCTGTTCCAACATAACACCGTTTTTTTTGTTGCCAGCATCTCAATATTGACTAAATTTTAAAAGATAGTCGTCTGTTGTAGTGAGGCACCAACATTTGAAACGATACATGTAGGCAAGTTTCTTCTAGTTTGTTTAAAGCTTTGCGGACCGTAGCATGGTTCCATAGCTTCATCAAGTGATAATTGTTTTCCTCGTGATTGAAAAAATCCTGGGGCACTTGGTTAACACGGTACTTTAGAGACTTTGTTTTTTTTAATCTATTTTTGAGATGCAAAAAACGATGGATCATTTCAAACCTGCTTCGAAGTAAATAGTGGTAGCTATCTGCTTTAGCTGCCCAATAATTTATTCTATTAGGGACTTAAGTATGTCCTGACAGTAATAATATATCAGGTTGAATGTATATTTCTCTAGTCGAAACACTAAACTTACGTTGTCTTTTGGAAGTCGCGTATTTTCCTGATTCATCGCAAATAAGTTTAAAAACCTCATCAGCAAACAATATTTTGAATAAATCTGTAGGTTTCACGTTTCCGGATTTTAGTTCTTCACAAAATTCAAGAAAATCGTTCTTTAAATTATTTGGTTGATCTTTTTCTTGTGTTAAATCTGATTGTACCCACATTCGAGTTTCCTTTTTCTTCTTCTAAAATTCATGTCTAAATCTTTTTGCCAGTGCACGTTATTTTCAAAGTCTAATGAGTCATCTGTGATATCTCTAGACAATAATCTATCAGCGGCGACTGATTTAGATATATCTTCGCCATCTTGAAGCAAAACAGTGTCTATAGGTTCTCTCACTACCCCTTTTCCAGTATCACGAATATTAGAAATAAATTCTTCATGGCTGTTTGTATGGTCTTGGTTACTCGCCGCTCCATCATTAGGTGGGTGCATAATAAATTGACTTTCTCTAGATTTCTGTATTTTGTTCCGCCACAGATGTGTCATCTTTACTCCTCCAAAATGTTTAGAAGTGTTTCGGCGTCTTTAGGATTACTCGGATTATACAGCTTATAATTGCAATAAAGAAGGAGGTATGCGTACTGTTTATATCTTACCCTCATCTACAGAGTTTATTTTACGTTATATCAAAAAAAGGTAGATAACTTAGGAATATCTTACCCGTTGCTCATACTGCCTATCGAAAATAAAAAATCTGCTTTTTGTAAACTGCACTAGTAAAACGACAAATACCTTTCTTATCTAAACAATAAGAAGTAAATATTACCTTGTGAGCAGCAAAGCATATCATGTAAGCACCGAATTCAAAAAACATACCCTTACAATGTGACGTCGACGGCATATGAAGTTTCATATTCGGTTAAATTGGTTAAATTATTTTTATAATAGTATATTTATTTTTCACATTCACAATTTTATTACAACTTCCATTTCAAGCCGCTTTTTTTTGGTAATATAATATTGTATTGTTATTTATTCTAGTATATAATAGGTTTTTAATTGGTTTTTCCCCAATATCGCAGACATGTAGTCTGAGGATATTCAAATGCGACAACACAATGAAGAAAATATAGAATTTAACGATTTGACAAAAAGCGCATGCTGTGCACATGTATTGTAATATAATAGTATATTAAAATACAAGTTTCATAAGGCCACTAATTATTACACGAATTCAAGTTTGAAAAACGAGGAGCGAAGCGACGAGTTTTTCAATGAACGAGTGTGACAATAAGTCTTATACAAACGTGGATTTTATACTATTTTTTTCTATTTCGGCCGAATTTTTATTTGCAAAATAAAAACTAAAGTTTAAAAATCCATTTAGGGAATTTTTATTTTTTAACGTGGTAACACTGCCAGGCAGGCATTGCCAATTCAAATATTAAAAGATAAAAGATGTCAAGGCAAACCATATTTTAGGTTATTAAACATATAACAGGAACCAGGAACTCAAATAAACAATCGTTTTTATTTAATCTCTGTTTGCCAACTTACAATTATTTAGGACTTACAAAAATTATAATTTGCAGCTGCATTGACGTATAATATATCTTTTTTTAGTATTCTCTTAGACACCGCTAGAGATCTTTTTTTTAATGAAGTCTCTATGTAGCCCTTGGCCACATCCGAAGATTTACAATCGCCATGCCTTTTGATGATCACTAGATATCATGGTTAACCAAATGCGATATGGATAACGGCATAAAAAATGAATGCATTACTGTTTAAAATTTGGCAATTTTAGAATCACAACCACAACTACGGCCTTTGGTATTGAGCCCATTTTGCTGATTTGAATAAGTATGTAGGCTGCATTGTACAATGACCACCTTTATATGTTAGAAAAACTTATTGTCGATGCGTCCCATAAGGGTAAGTTGTAACTGGAGTCTACTGTATATTTTTTGATTAAATTGATCCAGACTTGATTTGTTAGTAATTATGTTAGATCTGTTTTTTGTAAGTATTATTACTAGAATTGTACAACACAACCTATTGGAATTAACACGATGGGTCAAATTCCGAAGGCCATGGCAACATTTTTAAAACTGCCAAATCCTGAACAGTATTCTGATCACTGATTTAGACGATCATCCGCTTCACATTTGGGTAACCATGGCGGAGATTTAGTGACAGTTAAACGGCATGGAGGTTGGAAATCTTCGGCAGTCGCAGAGGGCTATGGTAGAGGCCTCATTAAAAAAGAAAACTGAAGTTGCCCAGATGCTTTCAACACAGTCAACAGCTTCTACTTCAAATATTTCCAGCGGTATGCAAGACAATACTAAAAAAAATATCGATGTTTCCAGTAATCTGCAGCAAAGATTCCACAACGTACCTGGTATAACCATTATCGCAGCTGCAAATTGTAATATTTCTATTAAAGTCCTGAATAATTGTACGATTACAAACGAGGATTAAATAAAAGAAATATTTTTAGTTGCTTGCATCTTATCATGTAATATTTAATCACAAATTATCTTAACTTAACCCTTTATTTAATACAATAAATAAATATGAAATATGGTTTGATTTTGATATTGACATCGTTTGACATTTGAATCAGTAATACCAATGGTCCAATACAAAAATTCCCCAAAAAACAATGCTTTAAGAGAGTCTATTATCCTTCGCATCTCCGCCATCCCTTATTAGACTTTGTAGTATACAACTTTTTCCCAATCGGTACAATTTTTAAAGAAGTTATCTAAAAACATGGTGATTCAGCCGACCCTGGCTAGCCGCTCGAGCTCATGCATCGCCTTGATGCGTCATTACAATTTTGTACCGGTCGGTGACAAGCAAGAATCCGTAAATCGGTTCTTTCTTTTGCTTTTAAGAAGAAAAATGCCTAGAAATCGTATTTCTAGTATAGTGAAGTGTTAGTGATACGTCTTGCTCGCAAAGGAGGCGAAAAAAGGGGGCAATATGCATCGGGAGAAGCGAATCAGGGGGTGAGTCCATATAAGATTATATGCCAAAATTTCAAATATACATAAATACCTGGTTATCTTAAATATATAAAAACAGAATCTCTTGTATAAAAGCAAACTAAATGTGTATAATACTAAACTGAGTATTATGAATAAATATGACACTGGTAACCCTTATTTTTTTTTACTTAATAAAATTGAAATGGAAAATACTCTCAAACTTCTAAAACTAACTATACTTATTAGAATAAAATAGAGTGCGAACGGGTTACAGTCAAAAATGCGAATGAAGCAGTAAACAAAAATTAAATGTGCTCACTGCGATATGAATTATACTAACAAACTGTTATTTATATACGAGGGCATGACAAAACATTGTTACATTTATTTGTCGTCTTTGCACAATTATACAGAATCAAACAATATATTCGGAATTGAAATATATTATATCGAAATGAATATAAGTAATAAGCAACAGTTAACGATACGAGCTATTCGAACCGTTCTCTAGTAATCTCGTCTAATCGTACATCCTACCAAAGAAATATACTATTCAATCACAAAAAGTGTTTACATAACACAATCAAAAGGAGGAAATATATACCGGTCGGCCTGCAAATTTATTAATGTTTTACATAGAATAAAACGTTTATACCATATAAAGGAATATAAAAATAGAAACAAATGGTTATAATGCCTTCGTATCATTCGTTTTTCGATATTTGGCACATGTGGGACTATAAACTACAATTCGATTCGATGCAAATATTGCAAAACAAAAAACAACAGAATAAACTTATTTACAGGATAATAAATAAAACTCAAAATTAAAATATTATCATAATATTTTCAAAGGATATTCATAGCCACAATACTAGAGAGTTTATAGGAAATCATACTGTTATTATTACTAAAATGCAATTATCCTCAATACCAGTGTTCAAAAACACTGTCTAGAGGAATAAGGACTATGTATATTGTAATTATTGCTATTACTGTATTAACAAATACTTTTCAAAAAAATAAAAATAAAATAAAAAATTAAAATTTTGAGTAAGTCGAAGAGTGTCCTTTTCTCACGAAATTAACCTCTAAAAACTAGCCACAAAGGCAAGCTGACGCATAATTTACGAGCGACTAAATCCCAAGTTGGGTATTATTATAGCTTGCATGGCCCTCCGTTGGCTTTGCTCGCAACGGAGGCTCAATCAACAAGAACTAAAAGTGCTAACCAAAACTAACCCAAAATTAAGGGAAAAAGGCGGAATGTTATCGTTCGGCTTTGTCGAAGCAATGTAATACCGGAACGCATTATTTTTAAACAATTCGTGTTGACATGAGCCGTCCGGTGAGGGAAAAAATTGGAGTAAACATTGCTTGCAGGAGATGTTAATAACTAATAATAATACCTATTTACAAATTCGCATTTGCAGATGCGAATAACTTTAACTAAAATTGGCCTTCACATTTGCAGATGTGAAGGGCCCCCAACAGCCTCCACCCCAGTAGGTATATTATGTAAAAGTAGATAGAGGCACACTATATCCCTACATTTGCCGATGTAAAGGATATATGTACTGACAAAAATAAAACAGTATAGTGCTATGTATTTGCAGATACAAAAACAAATAACCACCATACTATTGCAACCCTCTTACATAAAATCAATGCATTGGAGGTAGCGAATTATTACACTCTTGGTTTCTATTCAAAACAGAAATTACAGTATTTGCAGATACTGTAAATATGCTAAAAAATCGTTGCATTTGCAGATGCAGTCGAAAGCATAACCAGGGTTAAGCAGCAAGCAAAAAGGTGAATAGTTCGTTGTATTAGCAGATACAATCGATCGTACCCACTGTCTGCAATTGCAGTTGCAGATAGTGAACATATTCATGAACCTATTTTTCTGTTCAAAAACAGAAATTGCAGCATTTGCAGATGCTGTAAATAGGCTAACAGATCGTTGCATTTGCAGATGCAATCGATATCATAAGTAGCAAAACCAAGGAAACTTTTTTGCATTTGCAAATGCATTAGAAGATCCTCTCACGCTAGCTGAGGAAATAACTTATCCGAATCAAGACTTGCCAACATCAGAAGCACCAGATGGTCCTGAACAAAGTAACGACCACCTAGCTGTGTAGGTACAGGAAAAAAAAAAGACGAAATCACACCTGCTAAAAAACAAACAGTACGATAGAAAAGTATCCACCAGCTGCCAACTGCAATGTTCTCAGACCATCAAAATTAAATCTCGAAGAGAGTACTAAATCCTGCCAAGACAACTACTGTATCAATTATAGAAACAACTATAGTCCGTGGGATTAGTGCCTTAGCCCTCCCTTTCAATAATTTAATTAGCCAACCGTCTGAACTAGAATTATACGTTCAAAATTAGCAGAGAAAAAAGGTAAACAGTTCAATAATAGAGTGGGTACAGGATTATAAAATCCCTTTCAATAGGACACCACTCCGGTTAGCAAAGTAGAAGACTACATATGACGGCAAAAAATTTAAATTCAAAATACGCATTCTTGGGGAAAACTGATCTTTTAAAGATGCATGTTTCCTTATCCCTATGCACAGTAGTCAAAAAAAAGTTGTTAATATTCGTTTTTTGCAACGTACTATACCAATTTCATTGTGTTTCATTTGGTTTATGTACAGCTCCATATCTTTTCACAAAACTGAAACCAGTTGTAAGATATGTAAAATTAAAGGGTATAAAAACTGTACTCTACTTAGACAATTGGCTAGTTATTGGTAATTCAAAAGAGAATTGCTTAAAAGTATAAATAAAATTACATAAACATTTCAAGATTTAGGTTTTATATAAAAAAGCGTAGTTATTCCCCCTCAACCATGCTCACTTTTGGGGTTTATACAAGAGAAAAGGGACGTACTGGCAGAACAGTCTATTATCTTTACCCTGAAAAATACTTACTCACATCTCCTTGCGGAGAGAAACAACCATTGTGGAAGAAAATTTCTCTGGCTGTAGGGAAATTACGAAGTTTCCTGAGAAATTAAACTGATTATTTTTTATTGCAAACTATAGAACCGTAAAAAAAAAAAAAAAA
>MU181961.1:414663-433386 GCA_016904865.1 Pissodes strobi
GGGAATTTCTGTTTTTCTAAGCGCCAACAAATATATAATAAAACCGTAAACTTATTCTTGAGCTCCTAAATATTCAATTGTCTTCGGAGTCATCCTACTCAAACAAAAGACGAAGCGGTTATAAAAAGTTTTCTCAATGGAACATTTAACATAAGACCCCCAAAATCAAAATACTCAATTACTTGGGATTCCTACCCAGTTCTACAGCGCTTAAAGAGCATGTACCCTCACGAATTCTTAAATCTACAAATCTAACTTTAAAGCTAGTAACACTCTTAATACTAATAACGGCACACAAATCACGGACAACCCGGAAGTAAAAATAGACAATATTTTTAAATATGAATACATAATTGAAATCAGATTCCCGGATAAAATAAAAGCAAGTGGCTTAAACAGGCTTCAACCTAGTTTGATATTACCTTATTTTATTAATCAACCTGAACTATGTATAGTCACACTATTAGAGACTTACATAGAACGCATAAAAGGAAAAAGGGTGCTACCAGTCAATAAAAGGTGAATAGTTCGTTGTATTAGCAGATACAATCGATCGTACCCTCCACTGTCTGCAATTGCAGTTGCAGCTAGTGAACATACCTATTTTTTTTGTTCAAAAACAGAAATTACGGCATTCACAGATACTGTAAATATGCTAATAGATCGTTGCATTTGCAGATGCAATCGATACCACAAGTAGCAAAACCAAACAAAATGTAATACTCACTCACAAAAAGCCCTATCACCCAGACAACAGTCAAACCATTAG
Organism: Pissodes strobi; assembly: GCA_016904865.1. Lineage (NCBI taxonomy): Eukaryota > Metazoa > Arthropoda > Insecta > Coleoptera > Curculionidae > Pissodes > Pissodes strobi. The sequence continues at coordinate 415,433 of MU181961.1, forward strand.
CAGATGGGTCAAGTTAATACTAAAAGCCAGCAGTATAAACACGGAAATCTTTGGGGCACACAGCACGCGACACGGAGCAACTTCAGCAGCTCAAAGAATGGGAGTTACATTACAAACCATTCAGAAGACAGCTGGCTCGACAGGAAAATCAAAAGTATTCTCGAAATTCTATAAAAAACTTGGCGTGGGTAATCCCACTGGATTGGCATCTTGTTTATTGAACCATAAACTCTAAGGAATCATATAAATATTTAGCTACAATTATAACTTACTTACCAACTTGTTATCATATTACATAAGAATATTGGTATAGTATTAAAAATAAGTTAAAGGTTAATATCAGTTAAGCGTTAAACATGATATATGTACCTTCATGATGTGTGTTATTAAATCTAATGGTTATAAATTTGAATTTTAGTTTATAAAAAGGGCCTTACAAATCTAGGATTACAGACAACTCGCAGTTTTCAGTTAATGTAGATTACATCGCAAATACTTTAAACATCTACAAAGTCTAATGAGGGATGGCGGAGATGCGAAGGATAATTAAAAGATCAATCGACTTACCTGTAAGGAAGATCGATCGGAATTATCCGAGCATCTCCGCCATCCCTCATTACAAACCCACCCAGTCTTTACCTTCTCCCTATCACCCCAAATGCAATGTAATCAAAAATCTCACGAACCAAAATTGTAATGACGCATCAAGGCGATGCATGAGCTCGAGCGGCTAGCCAGGGTCGGCTGAATCACCATGTTTTTAGATAACTTCTTTAAAAATTGTACCGATTGGGAAAAAGTTGTATACTACAAAGTCTAATGAGGGATGGCGGAGATGCTCGGATAATTCCGATCGATCTTCCTTACAGGTAAGTCGATTGATCTTTTAATTAACGCACCGATTTCAAATGTTTTGGATGCTTTAATAAGCCGTTTAAAGTACCGAAATAGAAAATAGTATATTAAGATACTAGTTTTAAAAGACCATATTTTTTCGCACGAGCACGAAATTCGGAAACGACCCGCTTGCGGGGAGTTTCCTAACGTGCGAGTGCGCTAAATGTCTTTTAAAACGTGTATTTTATACTATTTTTTCTATTTTGCACGATTTTTAATGAAAAATGTTAATTTATTCTAGTCGCAATCAAAAGTTGGCCGGCCATCTTGTCATTTTTGACGTCTTTATTAGTAGAAATCCCATTGAAACCGGTGTCGAAATTTTTACTAGTGAGCCTTGACATTGAACAATTTTGTTAATATCATAGCAACCAGTCAACAAAAGTAGTGTCGAAAAGAGCTTCTTCTCGACACTACTTTGCGTATCGAAAAGACTTCTTTATGATACCAAAATAGAAAATAGAATTTTAAAACACCGTGAGAACTATTATAAGCGCTTATCTACATTCCGTAAATAAGTTTTGTGTACGGTTGCAAATTTTGTGCGATAGCATTTTTTAAGCGGTATGTAACAACTATTTTCATCGTCATTATACCTCTATTTATTCTAGTAATAACCATGGAAATTCTAATTCATTTGCATATGTTGTCCCTAATGCAATTTACAATTATTGTAATATTAGCATTATATGTGCCGTTTACTATTTATTTAACAAGTATTTTAAACAAAACTGTTTTATTAATATACTAATAATCAGTTCAACCGAGGAATAAACAAAGAAATTTCGCTTTTCAGGAGGTAAATTTTACCGCATATAAGTTCATATTTTGAAATTTATTGAACTGGCCCGAGATTCTAAAATCTAATGGTCCTTTATTGATTTCCATCTTATTAAATTTACTCCTCGGGCTTTTTGGAGAATCTTTATATCAAACAATAATTGAATAAAGGGTTGGCAATCTAACATGAGTGAATGTTCAATGGGATACATTTTTTATTGTAACAGATCGATGTAATGGTGCATTGTCTTGGATAAAAATGTAGTTTTATGTGGTTAAGAGGATAAAGACCCCGATATTTGCGAGGTAAATTATTACGCAAATGAGTTGGTAGATATTGGCGTTGGTGTTAAAAATTTGAAGGTTTGTAAAGAATATTTTGCTCTTTACATTTCAAGAAATAATAATGGACGCGTACCACTAGCTTTCTGGGGAATTCAACTTGTGCAAATATAAATTTTTTATCCGATCGGACGAAAAACTATACACCTTTCCAATGTGTTTTCTCACCGCAAAAGTCATCATTCCAGTATTATATTCGTTGCTTAGCAACATGCAATAACTGTACGAGAATAGGCAATAACTGTAAGGGAATATAACATTTCCGTCCTAGGACGGGAATGTAACATTATCCAAAAGCCTTGTTTGTCAGATCTGACGTTTATCGAAAGTATCATTTTTCTGTAGTTTCCGTAGTTACTCGCTCGACTCAAAACTTGATATTATGTTGAGTTTAAATTTAAAACACCGTTTTTATTTAGAGTAATATTTGGCTCTATTTTTATAAGTACGCATTCTAATTAATTCCGATCGGATAAAAAATAGTATGTGCAACACGTAGGAAAAGCACATTCCTGGACTCCTGTGTTGCTGGCCTCGGCTGCGCCTCGTCCAGCAATTACCACAGTCGTCCAGGAATGTTTTGCTATTCCTACTAGTTACACAATATACTATTTCCATAAGAAGCGTTATTTTCACAGAATCGGTGGATAAGTGAAAAATTCCCAGTAGATAAATTACAAAACTGAAAATTAACCTACGACGACGTCAATACCGCAAAATGACTTGCGATTACGTCATAATGGAATTTTTGACACTTAAAAGAAATTGTTCGCAAAGAATTTGCGACACTTTTACGGGGTATCTCCTTTAATTTTAAACATATTGGCTTGCGGTTTTCGCGTCACTGTTCTACTTTTTTGTGAAACTAACAAACATGCCGTGAACAAAAATTTCATAGCCCTCTTGGATCTTGTGATACCGGGTCAATTTGAAAATTGTCACTTTTGACACACCCACCGTATCTCAGTTGTCTTTTAACTTATTAGATAGCTGAAGATAAATTCATATAGAACTTTTTCCGTAGAATCGAGTGGCGTAGTTTGTTTTTTTTTCTTGCGCTGTTCGTTTGAAGGTTATAAAGCAAACATATGTTTTTTTAATCGAACACCCTGTATATTTTTAGCTGGTTAAATTAGGCATTTTCTGAGCTTTCCGAAAATATTTATTTTTAAAACTAGCTGAAAAAACTACAGTTTTCTCCAAATACATTATGTTGTTTAATGCTATTGACAATAGAAAATTTTGTAAACAAAAGAAAATGACAATAAGTCGGATCGCTTGTTAAAATAATATTTAAGGTTGACTGGCAAGTTATAAATTAAAAATGGTGTTTTCTGTTTAAATAAATGGCTGCAATGGTATCACAACTTTGAAAAGTATGATATGCTGGTCTGCTAGATACAATCAAATAAAAATTCGCATGAGGTCTCGAGAACTATTTCTTGACAGGTTCCACATTTTCTTAATTCAGTCCCTAATTATTTTGTATTATTGCGCGTCTTTATACTTATTATAGGTATCCGGAAAGAAGACAACCTTTCTCTGATCGGTTTTCTATACATAAAAATAATTTAATTAATCATGGATCATTTACGCGACCAAGACCAAAAGCATACTATAAGGAAAATCAAGAAATAGATGAGACCAATGTTTTAGCCGTAGTAGAGTCAAATCGGTTCACATCATGTAGGGCGATTGAAGCACAAATTGGCGTCAATAAAAGCAGAGCCCAGCAAATATTAAAAAATATAAGTTTAGATCTTACAAAAGACATATTGTTCAGAACTCACACCGTGGGGATGCTGAAAGTCGGCTAATTTGCAATTGGTGTCTAGAACACATTCAATTAAACAGACATTTTACTCGTTCAGTAATATGGTCTCATGAGGCGTATTACTGAAGTGCTGGCATTTGTAACGGAAACAATATTAGACACTGGCACCAAGAAAACCCTCACCTGATATTTAAGCGTGAGCGGCAGGGTAGGTTCGGCTTCAACGTCGCATGTCTAATTTTGGTGCACAAATAGAATATAGAAATTATGAAGAACGTTTTTCATGTAGGCCGGTATTTTGGGTATATTGGAGGATGTAGTTCCTGAACTCCTCATTGATGAAGTTCTCTTAGCTGACAATTCGACTCTTTTCAGATAACCATCTTCCTGGAAAATGGTTAGGCACTCATGGACCAGTAAGGTGTCCTCGCGATCACCCGATCTGTCTATTTTGGCTTTTTTGTGTTTTTTTTTCATGGTAGTGACACACACAATAAAGGGAGATCTTATGGCGCTCGACGAGCGGTGTGTGTGCGAAGATGTTGATTGACACGGTTCTTGAATAGTTGTAGGTTGCAATTAGGGGGAAACAGATGTCCTGGGAGTGAGTTCCACAGTGATGCAGTGCGCCAGACAAAGGAGTTCTTGTAAAGCGATGTTCTAGGTGTTTCCAGCTGTACGACGAACTGGTGCGCTCTTGCTGTCTGTCGTGACTGTCTGACAGGCGTTGCCAGGGGCGGGATGAGGCGGGCCAAATCCTGGGAACATCTGCCGTGGAGGTATCTGTAAAACAGGGACATCTCAGCCACATGTCTGCGGCGTTCCAGATTATCCAGATTCCGAGTCAACTCCGGATCGCCGACAAGACGCACAGTTCTCTTCTGAATGGAATCCAGCAGCTTTAGAGTGTGCTTTGGTACGGCCCCCCAGATGTGTGAGCAATATTCTAAGCAAGGTCTTATTTGCGCTTTGTAGAGCAAGAGCAACTGCTGCGGTGTATACAGTTTTTTTGTTCCGAAATAGCACACCAAGCTTCTGGGAGGCTGATTTTGCGATGTTAGCAATGTGGTCATGCCAGGACATATTGCTGTTGACCGAGACACCCAGCAGTCCCATTTAACGAGGATGAAGGAATGGTCAATCCTGCCATAAGGATGTCAGGGTCCGTCGTATTGGCTCTCTTAGTAAACGTGGCGTCTTGGATCTTTGCTGCATTGAACTGGACCAAATTTCTGTCACCTCAAGTTTGAACTTCCTCCAGGTCTTGATTAATTGCTGTAATCTGCTCCTGTCTGCGGTGATAAGTCTCAGTCGCTGGTAAAGGTTTTTCTGATCTAAATTGGGACACAAGGGTACTGTCATGTGCAAAACTGTAAACAGGATTTTTCATTTCGGTCAGCAGGTCATTAATATACAACGGAACGGAGTTGGTGAAAGTATTGCGCCCTGAGGCACTCCCGCGTTATAGGTGAATGTGTCTTAGATGTGTGCATCAACTGCAACGTGCCAGAGAAACTGGCAAGCCAGCTGCAAAATAAGGCTGGCAGTCCGAAGGACGGCATAGTTTGGGTAAGTTTTGTTTGGTTGTGCCACGGAGCGAGCGAAGGGCCATACGTGAAGTTAACTCTTTTGAATTATCGCCCTGCAGTGATTAATTATTGCCGACATTCGGCCAAAACAAACCGTTGTCTGAAGACGTTTGTCTTTTAAAGACGCCTCTCGTCCTTTCCGAACTCCTACCATACTATTTGAAGCCTTGGGAGAATACTTACACTGCAGAAGTGTTTATTACGTTCCGTACTTGAATTTGGCACCGAATTACATTCCGTACACGATTTTGGTACCCGCGCCTTGATTGGATAGAAATTCAAGTTTTGAATGGTTTGACCAATAACAACCCCCTAGGTGCCAAATGCATGTACGGAATGTGTTAATGCGTCCAGTACTTACTCATGATTTAGTGAAGTCGTAAAACATGCTGCTGCCTTTCATATATATTTTTTTATAACTGTATACCTTCGGTTTTGTTGCTTTCTATCTATACAATACATCGTCGATTTATAAATGTTAATATTACGGTATTTTCTATGTTTCGGAAATAATGCAGTTTAGTTCGTTTCCTCGGGGTAAATTCTTCAACCGGATCTATTGATATTTCCGTAATAAAAACACTAATATTAAAATCATCTTAGTAAATTAAAAAAAAGTCTCTAGAAGTGAAAAGCATCATTCAAACAAAACTCACCGAAAATATACAGCACTAATAATAATAAATCTTCACTACGAATAAATCAAGACTTAATAAAGCGGTATTTGCTACAAAAAAAAATTATGCTCTAAAAGAACAATATCTGAGTCATTAAAAATTAGCTATTATCAGAAACCGCATCAGGGCAACTACTCCTCAAGGAAATTCCTAATCATGTGTGTACAGTGTGTCCGGATTCCGAGTCTCAGTATGGGGATCTCGCTTGTTATTAGAAATACAAAGCTAGTTAATTTTGGAAAGTTTTTGAAAATTTAATGCAGAATTCAAATTTGGTGCAAGTTGTTTCGCTTGTGGATTATTTCCAAAAAAAAAATGGCCTATTTCTCTTTTTTTTTTGCTTGTACTGTTCGAATTTGACAGAACTAAAAGTCATACATTATGACACTTTTTTGAGAAGAAACTTTTCACACATTTTTTTTTTCGATCGGCTTTTGTTTTCGGGTTACCAACTCAAATTCTGCTTTTTCTTACAACGTTCATCAACTTTTAAAAGCGTAGTAAACTCACTACTACTAAACCCACACTATGTAACGTAAAATTTTTCATAATTAAATACGTATTTCGAGACCAAATAAGAAAAGAAGCAATAGATGATCCTACCCCAACTGGCTAACGTGTACGCGAACCACAATCAAGAATAATTAATTAAATTAATAAATTGTAACAATGGTTTTAGTACAATTAGGTCAGTGAAATAGTACCAACGTTATTTTGGACAACGGCGGCATCACTCCATCCTACGGATGCCGCAAGAATCACTGTTTCTTGTCGAAAACGTTGAGGTAGGTATCAGGTTATATTCGGAAACATATTAAATGTGCTTGATATGAACCAAATTTAAGTTAATTTTAACTATTCGATTTGTCTTTGCATATCTGTATCTTGGTTCAACATTTTGTGCCTTTAATAAGTAATCTCTTTGACGGTCTATATTGCCAAATTTCCAATATTGCTGGAAATAGTTTGATACTTCAAGTTGTCAATATTTGATTTGCACTTCAAGCTGTATTTCTCATTACGGCCAGCTTTCACTCTTCTACTTGTTTTCCAAAGGAAGACGTGTAAGGTTAACCGTGATTAATTCTACTTCTTTTTACATTTCTTTTCCACGTTTCGCGATTTTTCGGAATTCTTCACCAATAATTTGTCTAACATAACACCGTCTTGTAAATTAATTGGTTGTAATACTTCCAACTTAGTATATTGAGTATTTTTATCTGAATTGTCAATGTAAAGTAATGCTTTCATTATTTCAGTTGAAGGAGAATCGGAAAACAAAGAAACAAATTGTGAAGCTGGTTCAATATTTTGTATATTTTCCAAGTAGACCTTTTTTATTTTTCATTCTGAAGAATATAGGTACGAGATAATTGGTTATTATTTTCACCACCTCCTTTTTTATTTGATATAACAGAAAAAAACATTTAAATACAAAAGTTTTAGCTAATCAGGTGTAGTTTATTATAAAGTGTTTGTTTTATATACCGGGTGTCCTAGAAATGCCCTATAGGACAAACTTACATTTTTTTTAATGAGACACCCTATATACATATTATTAAATATTTCAATTATACGAAACTGTCTAAGTATATTTGATATAGCATATATAGCATATATATATGAACGGAAAAAAAATTAGTATGAAAAGTGTCTTATCAAAAAAGTGTCTCAGTAATGTGTAACTTTTATTTCTGTCAAATCTACGGTTCGAACACAAAAAAAAATTGCCATTTTTGTTTTTTAGAAATAAACCAAAAACGAAACAACTAACACAAAGCAAATTTGAATTCTGCATTAAATTCCCAAAAAAATTCTAAATTTAACCAACTCTGTATCTTTAATAACAAGCGAGATCCACACATATTGAGACACGAAATCCGGACATACTGTATGCGGCTTCTAATACTAAATAAAACACGGTATGCGAAATAAGTATGATTATAGATATAGATCTTTGAAATGAAGCATGATTTAATGTGACAGATGATGTAATAGTCCGAGAGGCGACTGTCATAATAGTGTGGTGTCTGAACTGTCAGGATTTTGCATGATAAAAAATATTGCTTAGTTGGACCGAATAAGAAACCGTTGGTCGGCCGAGGCTGGCTTTGTCCAGTAATTGATAATTATGCTAGGTAATTGTCCAGAGAAATGAGATGCCTAAGTACCGTCACATAACTGTCGTGTTTTTTCGCGATCAATCGGTAGATAGACCCTAGAGGTTGAAAAATCGCCAAGTCGGCCGAACCCCATCCTGCCCGAGGCACTCGGCCTACCAATTCCAAAATTCCATTTTTGATGGCTAGCCTCCCTGACGGAACTGTCAGGTCGGCCTTTTTTTATTTTAAAGACAACAATGTTTTGTTTTCCCGGTCGGCCGACAAAAAACGCGTCCCTTATACTAAATATGGTATGTCGGAGATTCAAGTCACCATACGAATTTTATTAAATACATTTATGATTGTCTGATTTGAAACATTTACTTCGCATGATTCAGTGAATATTATTCATAAATATCGAAATATGTTGCAATAAACAATTTCGTTGCTCAAATATAGGTACCTACGAAAAATTTCTGTGGAATGATGAGTTTCTAGAAGATTTTATCTATAGAACTGTAAAGACCTGGAAAAGTAAGATCTTTATGAAAAAAATTTAAAAAAGTCACCAATTTAGCTTGCTGTATAGTTTCTTTTATTATCTCGTTGGCTTTCAATATTTTTAAATACACATTTAGTACAAGAAAATGGCAATGAACAAAAAATAATAACTAAGAACTTACTCTAAGAGCGCTTTCACACGAGGATACTGTATGCGAGATACGCGTATCCGAGATACAGGCTAAACATGCATGCAAATGGACCTATTCACACGGCACGAGCGACGCATAAAGAATCGCCATATCGAATTTCTGCATCCCGGCAACTCAGCCGCCGGACGCTGAATGCGTATGCCGCATACAAAATTACCATTACGATATATGGACCTGTTCAGACATGGATACTTTTGCAACGGAGAAGATATCATAGACGCAGGATATTTTTCAGTATAAATTCAATCGTCATAGGTATTATTTACTACGCGCTATAGTGATGAACCTATGCACGGCACTGCGACTATTTTAGATCTGATTGAAGAAATAGGTGAATTCGATGGAGCAGTCCAAGTTTTCGACCGCGATTTTGTATCTCGGAAACGCGTATCCCGCATACAGTATCCTCGTGTGAAAGAGCTCTAAAGCAATGTCTATAAATACATACATGTTCTATCATTAGTATGTGAGTCTTCACGTGAACATAATTATCATGTTCCGCCGCCTTTAATTTTGAGTGATGAACTCCTTATTTCACGGACATAAATGTCAAAAATTATAAACAGACAGAGCCTTTAATATAGTACGCGTGGTCATATTATGGAAAACTACTAAGCAATTTAACCTTTGTAACACAAAGTTTATTGTTTATTTATAAAAAAACAAATTCAAATAAAATACAAGGAATAAAAAATATTCCTTTTTTAAGAAGTTTCAATAATTAAAAACCATTTAAATATTATTTTAAACTTTGAAGTTGACCAATTAGTCAGACGCACACGGACTAATGCAATAAATTAGATACTCCTTAAGTGACGTTTCCTTGACAGAAATCCTTCTTATTTGCCCATGTAAAAACAAAAATGATCCGCGCAAAAAGCTAAGCTCGGGGCCAATTCGGGGAAATTTCTGCGTTTTTTTTTCTATAAGGGACGCGTATTTTGTCGGCCGACCGGGAAAATCTTCAACAAAACAAAACATTGTTGTCCCTAAAATAAAAAAAGGCCGACCTGACAGTTCCGTCAAAAATGGAATTTTGGAATTGGTCGGCCGAGTACCTCAGACAGGGTGGGTTTTGGCCGAATTGGCGATTTTTCAACCTCTAGGGTCTATCTACCGATTGATCGCGAAAAAACACGACAGTTATGTGACAGTACCTAGGCATATCATTTCTGTGGACAACTAGCATAATTATCAATTACTGGACAAGGCCAGCCTAGGCCGACCAACGGTTTCTTCTTCGGCCCAAGTAAATAATATTTTTTATCATGCAAAATCCTGACAGTTCAGACACCACACTATTATGGCAATCGCCTCTCGGACTATAAACTTTCCATAATGAGTTAATCAAGATCTTAGTCCAAGAAGATAATACCTTACCTCTTCTGCCACATCACAATAGGATCACTTTCCAAATCTGACATATCTACTATTTTTCTCTTCTCAACAACTAATGGATGAGGTGTTAGTATCAGCCAACCCACATGGGAAAAGAAAAAGCCCCGTTTTGCGTTGTGGGGATCTGCATCAGTCTCGCTGAATTTATGATGGACCCGATGATCCAAGGCCCAAACGTACACATGTCTCTATAAGTAAAAACGTAAATTATATATTTTATATTAGATGCTAAATGAGTATATAATAATTATTTCCTGCGAATACTTATGGAAATAAGAAAGAAATCACAGTTAACGTGGGTACAAAGTGGCTTATATCATACGCATGTTGAATTTTTACAACACGCTTTTACTTGAATAGATTGCATATGCATTGCCTAACAAGTACGGAAAGTGTTCCTTTCCTGCATGCGATGCCCTGATTAGCGAAAAAATACACTTTTCGCATGCTTTGGGTACAAAGTTTTGATCTACGAGCGTAATTATTTTATTCAGGTATACAAGTTAATAGTAAGCTTAAACTCTATTTGGCAGCTGTGCGGGAATGGTAGTTTAAGTCGAAATTCGTTGTTTGAGTTATGTGTGATTTAAGTTTGTTCCTGTTTCTGAAATCAATGAAAACATATATCGACTGTCTGTTTTTTATTGATAGCTCAAAAAATACTTGAATAACATAATATCATAAATATAGCAATTCTTATTTATGTTCATGGTGAAAAATTGAAAATTTGATGTCTTATACTATTTAACATAGAACAACAATAACATACTATTTTACACAAGTATTTAAAAATGCTGTATTATCATTAAGATACTTTTGATTAGAAAAAAACAATCATTTCAAAACTAAGCATTAGAAAATCAACTCAGATAAAATTAAATTACCAGTCTTCTTCTTCGGGAACTTCGTCCTTAATGAGTGGCCCCTGAACTGCCTTTTTTTTGTCTCTAGACTTCGGTAAAAGTCGTGGAAGGTTTCGTTTATCTAGGGCAGTAAGTCGAGCAGATTTTGTTTTTTCTCTTCGCGAATTAGAGTTGGAAATTTTATATTTGTAGGCATCTCCATTTTTTTGTTTTGCCGGATAGCCATTCTTTTTAGTTAAATAATCTTGAATCTCATGTCGGTATCTAAAGTCTGTTTATACTTGACCAGCACCAACGTCTCAATTCTCCTTTTCGCCGTTTTTTTTTTGAAAAGTGCTTCAGTAAATTACTAAAATGGAATAAAATCTTCCGGTTTCATTTCAGTGACTGAAAATTGTTTTGACTTCCAACATAACCGAACAAGCTGGAACCAGTCACGTGGAGGATGTATAGGTGATTGGCATCTTGACTTCTTTTTTGCAATAACTGAATGATCTCAATCTGATTCCATATGAGTGTAGCCAGACACAAGGAACCTGTGATCACTGTGGTCCACGGTTGCCAGGTGTTTCACTTTTTGAAGTAATAGAATAAATGTCACAGTTAAATGCTCGTTTTTATTTTGACCCGGGAACCTGTCTGAATATAAAGCAACTTGTTTCACTTCTAGAAAAAGCCACTCAATTAAGTGTTTGAAGAGATATGGTGCAATATTAATGGCTCCTTGACCTGATATGGCCTTGTGTCTCATCATATTAAAAGAAGAGTTGTGATTACATCTGTGAACTGTCAAGTTAGATGTCCACATTTAGAATGCAGCTGAGGTAATATAAAACTCAAATACAGAAGATTGAACTGGAAAAGGTAGAAGAAGGAGAAAATAAATTCTGGAATAAATTTAATCGGCATTTTAATTAACCACATGTGTAGAGAAGGAATACATCGCGCATGCAACTGCCATTTTTATACGATATTGTACAACACATTATCATAATAATTCCTAAGTTTATTTGAGAAAACTCCTGCATTACACTATGTAGTTAAAACTCACGTAATCTGGTTTACTAATGTTTTTTCACTGAATGGATTCATTTAATACACATATAAAATATAATACGTATTCTAGTCTATAACTAAGCGTCATTCATTATTTTAAGAAACTAAAATAGTAGGAATATTGCAATACAAGACGGAAAATATCTGATTTGTGGTTTATTAACACTCTAGTCACCGTTAAAATTTCGAATATTTTTATCGTGCGCCAAAATTGTATTATGCTGTAGAATGACTAAAAGCACAAAGTTAAAAAAATCAGGTTTGTTCATTTTACTACAATCACGTTGCCGATGTATATTAATGTGATCGTCGACTACACATTATACTGTGCCTAGCCTCTCGGTACCAACATCCGTATAAATCCCGGTAGAACCTCCTTATTATAGAATTCGGATTACAGATGGACGTTACGTTGGTACAACCTAATCAATCTGCCTGTTGCTCTTTGCTCATTATATTTCAATCAAAATTGTAGCGGCAATCAACGATAAGTCGTACGCTAATTCTACCAAGATATATTAAGATACCAGTACCGGAAGTCTCAGTCTAGCACCGCGTAAAAATTATGTGCCTCAGTTTTATAAGCACACAACTGAAGTGTAACTTCTGAAAGAGATATTAGGAACTTTTGCTCCCGGTTTCAATTTTTTTTTTATTTTTTCCTTTTTTTTAACTTTTTTTTTGCGCTGAAAACCGCGTTTCTCTAACTTTTTTCCTTTTCTAAATTTTTTCTTTATTTCGTTTTATAATACTTTTATTAACTTTCCGAAATTTTTTTTTTATTATTTTTTTTTTCTTATTTGGTTTTATAAAACTTTTATTAACATTCCGAACAATGTCGTATATTGATGAGCAGCTTGACGAGTGATTAGAGTCCAATATCTTGAGCAAGTGTTTAGGTGCCGAGCTCCACACATGGGAACAATATTCCCGAGATGGTCTTATCTGGGCCTTATAAAGCATTAAGAGCTGATGAGGTGTATACCTACAATTTTTTTGCTTTATAGATTTCTTCTAGCTTTTCTGCTGCTGCCTTGGCGATTTTGGTGACGTGATTACGCCAAGACATGTTGCGTTGATGTCCAGCAAGTTTATGGATAAGGCCAGAGTCAGTGTTTGTCCATTGATAAATCAGGTCCTGCGGTGTTTGCTTTTTTTGAGAAGACAGCTCCTTGAGTCTTTCCTTCGTTAAACTGGACATTATTTTCCTCACCTCATTCCACGGTGGGGTTCATATCCTCATTGATTTTCTCGCTGGCGTTGGGAACGAGCAGGCAGCGGTCATTGGAGCCAGCGACATGAATGAGGATATAAGAGTGCTGTCGTCTGCAAAACTGTAAATAGGATTGTTTATACTATCTAAAAGATCGTTAATATAGAGCAGGAATAGTGTGGGAGATAATATACACCCTTGAAAAATTCCGGCATTGATTTAAAATTCCTCCGAAGCATCAATGCCAACTCGGATGCTTCGATCCCTTAAGAAACACATAGAAGCAGTGGTAGTCCGCATGCTGTCAATGTGCTTAACAATCCGTCATGCCACACCCTATCAAATGCTTTGGATATGTCGAGAGCCACTGCGCGAGATTCTCTGTAGCTCTCGATGGCTTTGGTCCACAGGTAGGTAACGTAAGTCAGGAGATCTCCCGTTGATCTGTTCCTGCGGAAGCCATACTGGCGATCGCTTATGCTGCCTGCCGATTCGAGATATTTTAAGAGCTGTTAGTTGATTGATCAATTTCTCCATGACTTTGACTAATTTACTAATTTATCTTTATTTTATGTCAATATGTTTTAAAATGAGCTATTCGACTGTTGAGAGATTCAAAATTATTGAGCTTTATTTAAAGAATAATAATAACGCTACCATAGCACGAAGACGATATAGGGAAAATGTTCCAAATTGTCGGACACAATCACCTATACCAACTATAATTTATATTAAAATACAGTTTTATCGACAATATCGAAATATAATTTTTCCACTCTGGATTAGTTTGGGTGACTGAGTTTATTGTTTCACTTTATTTTCAAGAAATTCCATGAAAATCTATCAGAGATTCACTATAGTGACCACGAAACAAGACATTTAGTTATAGAACAATTCAAAGAACTTTGGTATAGCGGACACCACGCTTTTAAAATTAGAGCGTTTCAAATACTAAATGAGGAATAAAAAAGAAGTCAATATGAATTTGCGTACATTATAGTAAAAAAGTAGCAATGAAAAGCGAAATTTAGTCAATAAGGTTTTTTAAACCGATGAGACGATATTTACAACTGCCGGCATTGATAGTCGGCAAAATTGCTATATTTGGTCCGATGAAAAGTATCAAGCTATTGAGCAAATTGCATTTCAGGAATGCTCCTCAATGCAATTTTGGTGTGGCATTTTAGGACATATTGTAACGTCTAATGCCTGGTATTTAACCGAGGCACCCGAAATGGATTACGATATTTGCAACATTTGGAAAATGAAAATTACGACTAAGCCAAACTACCATTTTAAATTCGGCAAAATAATCTCAACTGGCCCGCAAATAGATCATATTTAGCATGCACGCATTTTGGCTACTTGAAAAATACAGTGCATAGAGTAACGTCAAATAAATTCTGAGGAAAATTTTCGCAGAAACAAGAGATTTAAAGGAAAATGAGAACGAAACAATAATTATAAAGGCATTCGAATGCCCGAAATGGATTTATGACAAAAATGTTAAAAGGTTAATGGCGGACATGCAAAGCGTTTAGTATAGCCTAGAAGGAATGTGTATATCCATTTTCTTGTTTATGGTCAATTGTAAGATTAGATTATATTGACAAAGCTAATATAGAATTTAAAAATGTCTAAAATATTTTATATTTAATTTTATAAAATATTGGCCAAACTAAAGACTCATCTGTTAATCTCCATTCCAACCTTTATCTACAGGTCGCAGTAGGTATCCGAATAGGTAAGGAATTATGTCGAAAAAATCATAGTTTTTCATAACTTTAAACCATTAATATTTCGAAAACCATTAAGATATGATAAATGATATCTTATAAAAAAATATATATACGGAACTGAAAATAGCACAAAAATCTGATAATTTAAGTTGTCACGTGCCTCTCTTTTTTATACACCTTGTAGACATTTGATTGGTAATTTATTAATTATTCAGTAGTTTAATAATATGGAGATATTCGTTTAAAGATCTTAATAACTATTGTTTCCAACTTTGTAACTTTTATAGTAATGCTAAAATAGTATGAAAATATCATATTTCAGGTAGATTAAAGTAGGTTTTTGTTTTTTTTATCTATTATTAATGTTAATAATATTCTGCTTCTTTACCTCTCTATATTCGATGACTATTATTTAAATAAAGAACCTCTACCAGCTAAATAAATGAAATGCAAACAGAAAAAAATTTATAATATAAGCATCATCGAAACTTATATTCTTTTATGTTAGTGGTACTCCCAGTTTCGTGATAAACATAAGAGAATAGTAGCAAGCAAGGAAACCTCGATATTTCATACAAAGGTACAAGATTACTATTGGAATTTTTCAAGAACGCAAATCTAATAAAACATTATTCTATTTCAATAAGTCAATGCTTTATACTAATACTGCCTAATAAATAAAGCAAACGTCTGCAAAGTATTCAATTAAGTTGTCCAATTCGTATGAAAATGTAATTAAGATAATATTTAATCCATAATAATCCTTTTATTTGGTTCAAGTAAATTGCCATTTAATGGGGTATTATTATTTTATTTACTATTATGACCATTGCGTTTTTCGTGCCTGAAAATCGATCCTAATCATGGTTTTCCACGAACTTTCATTTCTATAGCCCGCTTTTGACTGTTTTCATAGAATATGCCAAACATGTGAGGCCTTGGTCTACATAGTATAGAATATCTAATGGCAGCAAATATTTATTATTTATGCCTTCGTTTTAGATAATTACAAACATTGATAAAAGCGATTGTTTAAGGAATGACTAACCAAAGTTAAATGGATAGTATATATAAGTAGCGGAAACATTACAAAATAGAAGTGTCATTAAAGTATTCCTAAACCCATCATTGCATTTTAGTCTATCAATATGCAATTTGTATTTGCTTTCCTGCTAATGTTACACGACATATTAATAACGATTTTTTTCTATAATAAACATAACAAAAATTATTCTTCGCTTCTATGTCCTTCTATGACAGATAGTTGGTAGGTCTCATTTTATGTCCTATCAGCGCACATAGTTTAAAGAATGTGATAAGTAAACAATCACCCCGGCCGGCCCTGTACCAAGCCATATCCATCAGTTCATTTTATTGTGCCGTCACGTGCAGTACGTTTTATTTAGTGCGAAGTGCGATGCCGAAAATAAGTTTAGTGGAAAGAGAAGACATGCTGACGAGTTGGAAAACATAAGTCAGTGATTCATAATTTTTAGGTAATTAAATCTTTTTGAATTATAATATAGTGATGAAAATATCACCTACAAATCATTGTTTGTCTAGATGATTATCGTAAAGCATTCAAATTAATTTCCAAGAAATATTATATAGCAAAATAGATTTGCAGGATGCATACTTCCTTTTGCATATTGATAGTGTCAAAGGATAACGCCTGTATTGTCAAAGAAAACATACTTTCCTAAGTAAACACGAAAAATAACTGCGCATCGGGCATTAGTCATACCGCTAAGCTAAAAACTGTTTGCGGGGCGGTACGGGCGGCGTAGAATGCTTACTCCATTTGCTGGGCCGCTGCGCTGATAAAATTATAGTAGGAAATATAAAACATATCTAAGGGTTTATTTTAAAGATCACATAGGAATTTGATTTGTGTACCATTTGGTTAAATATAATATCTTTACTTTTTACAACTCCTTAGGCCAGTGGTTAAATATTTAAGACGAGTGTAATCACTCGGGTTTAAAATACAACGACGAATATTAATTAAGCACCCCAAATTACTGTATTAAACTCTTTACAATTTACACGCTGTCGGCGTATGACTAAGTATGACTAAAACTCTCGATACCGTGTTATATAATATAATTCGGATACCTACCGAATTATATGTAGTAAGCAAAAAACATAAATAGATGAAAATATTTACGATTTTATGATAGCTAAATTGGTGAATAACCATAACAGGGGCCAAAGCAGTTTAAGAGTCCTTAGGGTTTATCATAAATAAGGAATAATATATTTGCGCCTAGACAGGAGGTGGAATATTTGGGCTATATGTTTAATTCTAAACAAATGATCTGAGAATTATCAGAAGGAGAAAGAAGTTTAATTAAAAAATTGTTGTCTGTAGAAGTTGATGTCTGTTGTATAGGGTGTTAGTTGTTTTGACTAAAATGTCACCCGCAAAAATGGTTCGACAGTTTATAACATTATGGTTGATATTAAAAGGCCTTGGGATCAGCTTTCGAAACGAAAGTTTGGAAGCTGTTGAGGCCTGTAACTTATTAACTAATATATATATCCTAGAACGAAAAGCAAAGCTAAAACCAAAAACAATTGAAATAACAGATTAAATGTATAATGGACATATGTAGAAAAATGAAGTAGTAAAAATAGAAAAGAAGAAGGAAGAAGGAAAGAAGAAATAAAGTATACTTTACAGGGTGTTAGTTGTTTTGACTAAAATGTCACCCGCAGACCATTGCCTGCAAAATAGCTATATACTTTACAGGGTGTTAGTTGCTTTGACTAAAATATCACCCGCAGACCATTGTCTGCAAAATAGCTGTA
>MU181961.1:470717-481637 GCA_016904865.1 Pissodes strobi
TCAGACGGTGTTAAACTTCCTTTAATAAATTTGCCGACATTTAACGGCTTCAGTTTTGTGAAACATTTGAATCACTGATAGACCAAATCAAGCAATTAAGCAAAGTACAAAAGTTTCATTATTTAAAATAATGTTTGTCCGGTGATGCAGAAGCAGTGGTAGGCTCTCTTGAGGTAACGTCCATAAATTATGATATAGCATGAACGCTACTAAAAGAACGTTTTCAAAACGATCATTTGATTATTTACAATCATGTACGAGCATTTTTTGAGCTACCTATCATATTAAAAGAAAATTCAGCTTTATTAAGAAAATTTATTGATGAGATCAAGAAAAACATTCGAATTTTAAAAAGTTTTAAGCAACCAGTTGATAGTTGGGACACGATCTTAATATATTTGTTGACCACAAAACTGGATCAATTCAGTCGAAGAGAGTGGGAGTCAGCAAATATAGGTAAGCAAGTGTTGCCAACTATAGACAGTTTTCTTGCTTTTTTAACCACTCGATGTCAACTATTAGAAACGTTGTCAAACACAAAAGACACTCGTGCAGACCCTAAACCAATAAACACAAACAAACCATTTGATTCTCGATCATTATATTCGAGCCCTAAGCCTATAAATGTTAACAAAATGAAGTGTTAATGCTGTAACGAGCCTCATTTAATTTTTTACTGTTCAAAATTTTTATCGATGCCAATCAGATCAAGAATTTCGTAAATCAAAAGGCTAAAATTATGCTGCAATTGTTTTAGATCAAATCATGCATATAATTAGTGTTATTCTCCTGGATGTAAATATTGCGGCGATAAACATAACTCATTGCTTCATGAAAATAACAAAACTCAAATTTCAAATGCGCAAACAAATATGCTGCAAAACAATAACCAATTTCCTGAGTACCAATCAAATGAATTAATGAATCATAATCAATTGTTGCATCAAATACCAAATCATTATAATCAATCATACCCAACAAGACATTATGATCAAGGTTTGATACAACAAGTGTTCAATCAATCAGAGCGCTCTTGTAACGATCCACCAAATAAACAAAATGGAAAACCAAACTTTTATCCAATGAGTCAATCAAACAACCAACGAGATCAACCAATCAATCATAATCAACAAAATCATCATCATTCATTCAATCAATCTGACCAAGAACCAATCATTCCTGGTCATCAATTTTTCATTCATACAATCAATCAAGTAAATAGACAAACCAGTAACCAAGTTGAATCTGACAACACTAATCCATCAAACAATCAAACATATAGTCAAGTATTCTTTAATCAATCAAATCACATCACACACACTAACGAGCATGTTCCAATAGAGTTTGGTATCACATCAGTTTCGTCAGAAATCAAACAATCAGAAATCTTATTATCAACAGCATTAGTTGATATCAGTGATAGATTCGGAAGATTTCACAAAGCTCGCGTATTACTCGATTCGGGGTCACAGTCAAATTTCATTACACGCGAACATTGCAACAAATTAAAATTAGATACTCAAAAAATCGATGTTCCTATAAGTGGTATCAGTACAAACGTTTCAAAAATAAGTTCAATGACCAAATGTAGAATAAAATCGCGATTCAACTCTTATCATTTAGATACAACTTTCTTAATATTGGATAAAATTACCGATAACTTGCCAGTTGTGAAAGTTAATTTAAATGATATAGTGATCCCCCCCAATGTAAATTTAGCTGATGAGAATTTTAATATTCCTGGAAAAATTGATTTACTATTGGGAGCGGCTGTGTTTTATGATTTAATGTGCATAGGACAGATCAAGGTAGGTAATGATCAGCCAATCATACAAAAAAAGGAATTTGGTTGGTTCATATCAGGAAGAACACCGATAAGTATTAAACCACCAAACATTTGCACGTTCGTACGAATGAATAACATTGAAGAGCAACTTGCAAGATTTTGGGAAGTGGAAAGTTTTGAAAATATTAAAATGGTAAGTAACGAAGAAAAAGAATGCGAAAGAGAATTCCAAGACAAGGTAAGACAGGATCAAAATGGAAGATTTGTTGTTCCTTTACTTACCAAAGAAAATATAAAAAAAGTTGGTGAATCCTATGATCTTGCTTTAAAGAGATTTAACATGTTAGAAAGAAAACTAGATAGAAATGTGCACTTGAAAACTTTATACGTAAACTTCATGAACGAATACGAGGACTTAGGACATATGTCTAAGATACCTACGGACGAGTTAACTACCAGCAATCGGCCAACATTCTATTTGCCACATCATGGAGTACTAAAAGATACTAGTAGTACCACGAAATTAAGAACTGTTTTCGACGGTTCAATGAAAGCTTATAGCGGCGTATCACTAAATGACAAATTGAAAGTTGGTCCGACAATACAAGAAGATTTATTTAGTATGCTAATTAGATTCTGAAAACACAATATTGTTTTAACCAGTGACGTGGAAAAAATGTACAGACAAGTGTATGTTCAAGAAGAATATAGAGATCTACAAAGAATATTATGGCGTTCGAACAAATCAGAACCGATTCAACACTACAGGCTCAATACTGTAACATACGGTACGTCTAGCGCACCTTTTCTTGCGATAAGAAGTCTTCATGAGGCAGCCAATTTACATAATGACGAATATCCGACAGCCTCTAAAATTATCAAACGTGACTTTTATGTCGACGATCTATTGTCAGGAACTAATACGACTGATGAGGCAAGACAACTAAAGAATGACATAAGAAATGTTTTATCACAACATGGATTTATTCTGCGTAAATGGTCATCAAACTCTTCGCAGTTGTTAGCTAAAGAAAAAAGAAATTCAAATCAAGACATTCAACATCTTTTATCCAGCGATGGAGTAAACAAGACACTTGGAATTTTTTGGAATCCAAATGAAGACACTTTGCAATATATCATTACCTTAACGGGTTCAGAACGTGTGACCAAACGAACAATTTTATCAACAGTGTGTCAAATATTCGACCCATTGGGCTTGGTTGGACCATGTGTCGTCATGGCAAAAAAAATATTGCAAAGGCTTTGGAAATTAGAATTAGATTGGGATGAATCATTACCCCATGATCTTCACACATGCTGGAACAATTTCAAATATGACATACCAAACTTGATCCTGTTGAGATTACAACGACAGGTTACTACCAAGACAGTAAAACACGTACAAATTCATGGCTTTAGTGACGCATCTGAAACATCATATGGAGCATGCGTCTATGTAAGATGTACAGATCATTCCGGCAATCACCATGTACAATTAATATGTGCAAAATCAAAGGTAGCCCCTCTGAAAACTATCGTTTTGCCCAGATTAGAGTTATGCGCAGCTGTATTACTATCTAATTTGGTTGAAAAGGTTATTCAATCATTAGACATGATGATCAACAAACGTTTCTATTGGTGTGACTCAACAATTACTTTGGGTTGGATAGCTGGAGAACCATACCATTGGAAAATATTTGTTGCAAATAGAGTGTCACATATTCAAAGCACAACAAAAATCAACCAGTGGCAATATGTTAACACCAAAGAAAATCCCGCGGATATTATTTCTCGTGGAATGACACCTTATCAACTTATGAATTCGACGCTATGGTGGAATGGACCATTGTGGCTGACAAAGGACACGAAAAATTGGCCGAAAGAAAAATTCAACGTCCAAAATTCCCTCTCTGAAAGAAAACCTGATGTGGATATATCATTGCTAAATGCTAACAAAAATAATAATTTTGATATATTTTCTTTGTATTCATCTTTGTATAAATTACAGCGAATTGTAAACAAAACTGATAAGCGCATTGGGCATTTAAATCTTTCTGAATTAACCAATGGTTTAAATTGTCTGATAAGAATATCTCAAAAGGAATCGTTTCCAGATGATATCAACGCATCATCAAGTAAAAGCATCTCAAAGAAGTTCGATAAACTTAAATCATTAACGCCATTTCTAGATAATTCTGGCATATTACGTGTGGGGGGTCGAATAAAGCATTCTAACTTTGACTACTCTCAGAAACACCCTATAATTCTTTCAAACAAACATAACCTAAGAGAGCTTATAATTAGACAAGAACATTATAGATTACTGCATGCAGGGCCTTAAGCTTTGCTGGCGTATATTCGAACCAAGTATTGGCCCATTTCTGGCATGACCACAGTAAAAAGGGTTCTTAACAAATGTATACTCTGTTTCCGTGTAAAACCGACATCAATTAACCAGCCCATGGGGGAATTACCAAGAGAGCGTATCACTCCCTCTCGACCGTTTTTACACATCGGCCTAGATTATGCAGGTCAATTTACGATTAAAGTTAACAACATGAAAAATGCTAAACGAATAAAGGTGTATTTATGCTTGTTAGTTTGTTTTAGTACAAAAGCAACCCATATCGAAATAGTCAGTGATCTTAGCACAAACGCGTTTTTAAACTGTTTAAAGCGATTTATTTCTCGCCGAGGACGGCCTATATCAATATGTTCAGACAACGCTACTAACTTTGTAGGTGCTGATCGTGAGCTTCAACGGTTTATTGCGTTTGTTTTTAACCAAGACGTGCAGTTGGATATAATTAGATATCTCTGTTCAGAGTCAATTACGTGGAGCTTTATTCCAGCTCGGTCACCCCATTTTGGTGGCATTTGGGAGGCTGCAGTAAAGTCTGCCAAGTTTCATTTGCGGCGTGTTATGGGTAATTCAACTTTAACTTTCGAGAATTTTAGCACATTAATAACGCAAATTGAAGCATGCCTAAATTCACGTCCAATAACACCCTTATCATCAGATCCGTCAGACCTTCAGGCTCTTACTCCCGGCCATTTTCTAATTGGCTGTTCCTTGTTATCTATCCCAGAACCTGATATTGTCGATGTTCCAATCAATCAGCTAGATCAGTTCCAGCAACTAAGTCAAATGATCCAGAAGTGTTGGTCACGTTGGAGTTTAGAATACATTAGTGAATTACAACAGCGCTCAAAATGGAACCAAAATAACCAATTTATACTCCAACCCAATCAACTAGTGCTCCTAAAGGACGACAATCAGTCTCCTCTACGCTGGAATATGGGAAGAATAATAGAAGTGTTTCCTGGAAAAGACAATATCACTAGAGTTGTTTCCATTAAAACAATGAATGGTGTAGTGAAACGTGCGGTTTCAAAGATCTGTATCTTACCCGTTAGTCACTAATCTACATTTTTATTGAAACCAGGAGGTTTCAAGGCGGGCGGCATGTCCAAGCAACCTTGACAATAACTCGGCAAGTGTGCCTTTTCTCCGTCCCTGTGTTTTGCATTCTGCAACGCACACAAAATTCAGCACCGTTAGCAGCAGCGAGGAAGAAGGGAACCGCTGATACGAACTCTAAAAAGAAGCAAGAAGGCAATTCTCTCCAGCAAGCCGTTCCGCAAAAACGCGTATCAAATAGCATAAAATAATTTTATAATTAACGGCAATAAATTAGCATTTAGTAAAGTTAATCATCGAGTCTTTTTTAATCAACAATTCAACAGAGATTATTTACTATTTTTTGTCATCTCCGCACCCGCACCGCTCTAGTTGAGTGGTATAGGATTTTCCATTTGTGTGTCTGCTGAACACAAATAAATCTGTTCCAGGTGAAAAATCATTAAATATCTTAGAAGAAAAGTCCCCTAGAGGGCAAACTCATCAATGGAATCAACGAAGATTTAGAATCTCACGGGGATACACCATAGATCTCCGAAGATATTGGGCATATAAATTATTGAACTGGAAAATACCGAAAATCTTTATAATTATTGTACATAAACAAATAGTTTATAATATCCTATTTTTTTAGGTATATAAGTCAAAGATAATATTAATGTTTAGATAATATTCGATAGCCAAAATTAAGCGTATTTCCGCTATTATGAGTTGATTGTGTTAATTTAGGGTAGTTTGACCAATATCTGACTAAGTTTAATTATTATTGAAATTACTTAAAAGGATTAGAATACACTTTCCTGTTACTTATTAAATATATAAAAAATACATACCTGACCTGCGATTGTAAAAAGAAAAACTAGGAGTAACCTAAGAGGCCATTTTGCTTTATATGCTCGATGCGACCACAATCTATGGGCTCCGGCTGTAATACCGAATCCTGAGGCAATGATGGTAAGGAATGCTGAAAGAAAAAGATGTTTGGTTGTAATATCTATTAGTTAAATAATAATTTCTGACACCATTATGTCGATGAGAGAGCCAAATAATGGTATATCATTTTTATCTCTTGCATACTGGTCCGCTTTGAAAATTTTGAAGTTAGAGGCGCCAAATTTATAGTCAAAGTAATTGACACTATTTAGAAATAAAGGTGTTGTGCCGGAATATTCAAAGAAGGTCATTACTAAGATCATTAGAGTAAGATATATTCATTTCCCCAATGCTACAACAGATATAAATATTTAAAAAAAAACCCTTCTAGCTAACATCAATATTATTGACCGATTTTTAACTTGAGAATTAGCAAATACAATAAAACAGTAAAAAGCTCTTGCAGATTGTCAGGCTTTGAACTGACTTTGACAAGATGACAATTATAATGCCATATTTAATTACTGGTTAACTGGTATTTAGTGTGATATTGAGGTGTTATTTGGTAAATTAATTTGTTTTTGAAGTTTTATATATCTATAATTTGGTGTTATTCGCTTAGGAAGAATTTAATGATTTTTGTTGAAAGGATTAATTTTTAAGTGTCCCTTATCAACTTCAGTTTTCAGCAAAGGTAACCAAGTGCTATTAAAACTAACAGAAGTTGAAGCAACACATTCATCTTTATTTAATAAAATTAAAGCACTTTCTTTAATTTTACGTTTTTTAGATGAAGGCTCCTTTGCTAAAATACTAGAAGCGTTCCATTGTATTCTGTGATTGTTATCAAATGCATGTTGACAAATATGTGATTTGTGGAATTGTGCATTTCTAATATAAGTTTGGTGTTCTTTTATACGTTTTGATAATGGTCTACAGGTCTCACCTATATAAAATTTATTACATTCACATGGTATTTTATAGATAACATTTTTAGTAGTTTCATTTTCATTAAGTGGTTTTGTTTTTGTTAGTTTAGATCTAAGGGTGTTTTCTGTTTTGAAAATGGTACGAATGTTAAATTTATTACCTATTCGTTTTATTTTGTCTGATAAACCAGGAATATGAGGAATAAAGAGGTTCGTAATAGGTCTATTTTGATTTTGTCTGATATTTGGTTGTTCAAATTCTATAAAGCATTTTTAAATGAAATCAATAGGATAGTTATTATTAATCAAAACATTGCTCAAAAATTCTTTTTCTGTGTTTAAATTTTGGAGCCTTCATCTAAAAAACGTAAAATTAAAGAAAGTGCTTTAATTTTATTAAATAAAGATGAATGTGTTGCTTCAACTTCTGTTAGTTTTAATAGCACTTGGTTACCTTTGCTAAAAACTGAAGTTGATAAGGGACACTTAAAAATTAACTAATCCTTTCAACAAAAATCATTAAATCCTTCCTAAGCGAATAACACCAAATTATAGATATATAAAACTTCAAAAACAAATTAATTTACCAAATAACACCTCAATATCACACTAAAGACCAGTTAACCAGTAATTAAATATGGCATTATAATTGTCATCTTGTCAAAGTCACTTCAAAGCCTGACAATCTGCAAGAGCTTTTTACTGTTTTATTGTATTTGCTAACCGTTTTCATTTTTAGTTTCTTTTATTCTTGAAAACAATAGCAGACTTGCTTATCGAAACGTCGACGATATATAGGTACATATTTCATTAGGGTCACTAAACTTGCACTTGTGCACTTTACATCCTGGAGCCAGAGCCGAAGAGGCTCTATACCAATTCAAACCAAGTTTAATCATTTGTGGAGCCAAAGGCAATCAATTCAAAGGTATAAATGGATGTAGTTACACCAAACTTTTCCAAGCGAGTAACTGCTCTGACGTTCGGCTAATGACTGATGTCAAGACACCAATTTTACTGTTTAAATAGTTTCCTCTTCGGTTAGAAACCAGGCCCATATTCCTTAAGTTCTAATCTCACAAAAACATTTTCACCTCTAAAATTAACAGGTCTTGATTGCTGATCTAAAAGACTTATTGTGATGTTATCGATGTTGGATCTGTTCACAGGAAGATAAAACAGGTTTCTAGGTTCGATAATTATACAGTATCCTGGATCTACAGATAGTGTAAACTCAAATAAAGTATGCGAAGGACAGTTTAGTTTTAGTTTTAGTTTAGCTTTACTGGGAGTGTTTTGGCATCTTTCTTAGGGACAAACCATAACGTCTTGTGTTTTGCAAGACATAAGCCACTACCTTGTCAAACTCCTTAAGTTTATCTTTTGCAAATCGGGCATCATTTACACCTTTCGCAATTCCTGCTGCTCCCACTCAAAGCTCCTAATGCACTTAAGCCAGTGAAAAAGGGAATAAGTGGAAGTATTCCACCAACTGAAGGCATTTGAATAACTCTAAGTAGAATGACTTTTCTACGTCCATCAGCTTGCTTAACAGGCATTCATGCAGCTTTAACAGCTAATTTTATATTATCTTTAGGTGTTCTATTCCCATAATGTTTTACATGTTTCTTCACTTCACCGAAAACACGGGGTCGGAATTTTTTTTACAACACATACCCAACTTTCGTTAAGCTTTCATTGCAGAAGTAGAAAACCAAGCTGCGAGTCGCCAAATGTAAAATCCTTGGCTTTAACTTCTTCCCAAGCTCTGTTTTTTAAAATATAAGATTTAATCACCAATCAATCGTTTCTTAAATCCTGGTTTTTACTACATTCAATGTCGTGGCCTTTACAATAACTATCTAGCTTATCCTTGGGACGATCGTCTCTTGCTAATCCCTTTTAAAGTTTCGCTCCTGGGCCACAATATGAATATCCTGGGAGATGTAGTTCAAACGGAAGCCTGTTGATGGCACTACTTAAGAGACCTTCGGCACCCTCATTACTACCGAAGATATCGAAGGGTAAGCACTGTTTATATAGAATGCGCAAAGGAAAACAGAACGTGAATATGTATGTTGTCAATTTTGATGTGAAAAAATACCAATCCTCAAAAACGACATAGTGAACTATTACTAGATACGATACATGCACTAATATGTGGTCCCACTAACTGTGGAAAATTTCATGCTAAGTCTTTTAACTCGTGCAAACGGATGAAGATATATTCAAAATCACTATATAAAGATAAGTATAAATTCCTGGAACAAGTATTAAAACAACTATCTGGGGTGAATCCTGAAAATTGCTAACCTGAGTCGGTATTCATATTTAAAAATGTGGCTTGTGAGAAGCAGGATAAGAAAAAGAACTATTTTTGTATCGGGAGACAATGCAATTGATTCATTCTCTCTTTGTCAGACATATTCAAAAATATCTAAACAGTTGGTTTGACACCATGCAAACATGGTAGTAATAGGCTTGTTCTAGCAGCGATTTCAAACGGTACAAAACCATCCGGAGTTTGCGCATAGTAATATACGCGTTCTAGCAAAACAAAACCAGAATTCCGACTACCAGTCAGGTGTTCTAGCAACAACAAAATCCAGTTTGCAAACTAGTTGAAAACCGTCAAAATAACGAAATGTCAGTCACGGTAATTGTCATTTGAAATAAGAGTTCTAGCAGATGAAAATCTCAAACCGTTTGCAACCAAGTCTCGGACGAACATGAGCAGTTGGTCAATCCACTAAACTGGCTTCAAACCGTCCGAAATTTCATGCTAGAACAAACCTATTATTATAGCAAGATGATATGAATCTAAATGTATGACGATCATGTAAACACTGATATGACGTTGGATATGCTGCTAGATCCATTAGAAAAATTATTTATCACTAAAATTGGAGCGTTCAGCAAAAGATGAAGCCCTCAGCAGAATTTTGAATCATATCACTGACCCTGTGAATAAGCTCCTAAAGAATACCGAGAAAAATTTCAAGAGACGTGAAGTGCCTAAAAAAACAAAAACCCAGATAGAGGAAACATATGTATTTCCAAAACCTTATCAGTTTGAATCAACTCGAACCAGTACTCCAAAATTCACTCAATATCTACCACTTGAAGTAGTAGCTGGGTCATCGAAGGAGGAGGATTACATAAAAGGTAAGGCGGATGATGATGATTATATTTTTAATAAACCCTTACAGGAGCTAAATCAAAAATCAATCATCGAGCGACCGCATGTATATGAGGAATTTTTAGATCAATATCCTGAAATAGCAAGAGAGTTTATTCATAAATATTGCGTTGAATCTGATCAGATTGATCACACATATGGTTTGGTAGATGACCAGTTATCAGATGGATGGTCGATGGGCTCACGAAAATTTGATTTTTTGCCAAGTGAAAATATTAAGGTGGGCACTATAGACTATCAAGGCACTCGTGGGCTATATGATTTATTATTTTTAAGGGGCCCAAAATATAATACAAAAACAGATAATCTACAATTAAAAGATATTTCAGAATGAACACATGACCACAAGAGAATTTATAATCCAAAAGGGCAAATAAAAGGATCTATCTCAGCAAAATTTCAAAACATTGTGAAGCATTTGGTTAAACCAACGACTTATGCAGTATCAGAGGCAGCTAGAGCTGGAAGTGGGTCAGTAGTATATTCCCTTCAAAAATCCCTAAAGGTGGAACTAGAGCACATACCGTAACAAGATTATCAAATACTAAAGCTAGTGGTTCTGCTCTAATGGAATGTAATAAGAAACACAGAATGTGTATTATGATGATGTAAACGAGGCCGGAAATTGAAATCATACAAATGAGATCATTAGTACTTTAGAACTTCTAGAGTACTGGAAAGTATTAAATAGTGTTGCATATATATATATATA
>MU181961.1:486797-506238 GCA_016904865.1 Pissodes strobi
AAGAATGTTATATTAAATGCAATAGGAATACAAGTGTAGCACCGCCAGTTATTTGGAACTCAATCCTGACAGTCAACACTCAAGACTCAAGCCTTAAGACAAGTCTGTTATGGACCTATGAAATTATAGAAGCCATGTGACCAAAGGACAAAATAATATTGAAACAATATTGAGTTGGCTTTAGCAACAGTTGCTACGGAGGGCGGTTGCCGTACAAATCAATATTTGCTATTAATTTCCAAACTATCGTTCTAAATATAAGTATCGGGTTCTGTTCATAACTGCTTACTTTACAACTTACTACTATTAACATACCCAAACTAACTAATCTAACCACGCGAAACCGGCTAGACCTCACCACCTCGTCCCGCTCGAGGACCCAGCCACCGCCGATGCATACGCATACACAGTTGTTCACGGTATTTGACGGTACAAAGTTTACAGAATATGCAGGTATCTGCCGCACGCTTGTGATCTCAATGCATTAAAGTTTCGACAGTGAGCGAGGCAACTTATATTCATTCTGTAAACTTTGCCCAAGGATTACACCGAGGGGTGTAATATCCGGGGACCCAGCTGGCCAATTTACAGGACCCCGGTTTGATATAACATTATTTAATTGTAAATGAATGGTCCTATAAGTTGATTATCTAAAAACAAATTATACTATTTGACTTTGCAAATATTTTGCGGACTGTGTAGACTTACCGTACACACCACACCAGACATTAAAGCCAAATCTTACTTGTGGACTACGTTCTGCCACTTGGTGAGGATTATCAGTGGCCCAAAAATGGATATTCACAATAATGAATGCTCCGCAGTTGCTGAAAAACGTTTCGTCGGTCCAAATAATCTTCATACTGAAATTGGGGTTTTCATGACATTGGTTTACAAACCAGTTTGAAAATCATAATCGCCTTGGGTCTGTTTCCTTTAAAACTTGAACAATAGTAGGCTTATAAGGACGATATTTGTTTTCTTTAAGGACTGTTTGGATAGTAGTTCTTGGTATAAGTATTTCCCTCGCACCTACTCTCGTCGACGTCGTCGGGTTCGCATTAAAATATCCTTAATGTCATCGTCACGAGCTTGATTGCCCTTCTGATATTTCTTTGGCGTTGGTACTTCAAAGCTTCCATAATTTTTTAAGTTCAGGTCAAGCCTCACCAATAGTCTTGGCTGTTGCCTCTCAGGATACAGGTCCAAATAGTCGGCGGTGGCAAGATTTGTATTTCTATTACATTTAATCATATTTTTCTTCACTGGCATATCGCGTGGCGATATTTAGAAATCAAAATTTATGAAAATTTAAACAAAAACTACCAAATAGCGTTTTGACTGAATAATGTCACTTTTCAGTAAAATGACTTAAATGCCGCCGAATCACCATAGCAACACTATCATTCATTACGGCAAATGGCCTCCGCCGTCATGGCCAACTCAGTTAAAAATTAACTTTGTCCTTTTTTGACATAAAAATAAAATATTTTTATAAAGTGTTATACATCATAAGAAAGGAAAAAATATGTTCTTTTTAAATGTGCTAAAAAACAAAATGACCGTCATAAGAAAAAACGAAGTTGATGATGGTTTCTCAGAACCGAAACGTCAGAACTAAAAACTGATTATATGGGTGCATCGAGCGTAAAAAGTTGCCCTGACAATGTTTTTACAGATTTTAAAAATATGTTTAAATAAAAAAAGTACAGCGCTTTTTCGAAAATACAACTTTTTGATTTTTTCAAAATATCTCAAAAACAAAAAGAGAGAAAATCGTTATCAAAATGGCGTTGAATTGGGAATTGAATGGCCTACAACTTTCGCCATTTAACCATTTTTCTATCTCATATAGTTTAGAAGATACCCATACATGTATACCCAATTTGGGCCACACTGTATATATAAATCTGGGAAACATCACTATAGCACGTTTAGTGTTTTAAAATCATCAATTGCAGAGCGAGTAATTCGAACCATAAAGGAAAAACTATTTAGACTATTCACACTAAATTGGAACCATAAGTGGATAAACTTGTTAGAACAAGTTGCAGAGACCTTTAATGACTCAAAGCATGGGACGATTCAGATGAAGCCGAAAGATGTAAATAACACGAATGATAAGAAGTTGCTTAATTGTGTTTTTGGCCATATTAAAGTTGCTGGCAAACAAAAATTCAAAGTTGGCGATATTGTCCAAATACATATAAGCATGTTTTACGAAATGGCTACACACCGGCTACTGGACTGCTGAGTTATTTAAGTAAGTAAAAAGTCACAAATCCTGCAACATATATATTAGAAGATTTTCAAGGTCATTCTGTAGGTGGATGTTTTTATGAAGAAGAATTACAGAAAACTATATCACTTCGAAACCGTATTCGAAGGAAATGGCAGAGAAATAGAGCTCGAATTGATCGAGTTCCAGTCACAGCTTTGACGGAAGTAAATAAAAAAGACAGCTCTCTATGGAAGTTCGCCAGGCGCCTCCGGGGAGGGCCCGTAGAATTTCCTGAAATACATTATCGTGACAATATTATTATTGACATTTATGGGAAAGGAGGCCTTCGCGGATCACTTGGAGAGCGTTATGAGGAGGCGCCAGACGCCACGCTATTTCACAAGTAGGTTACTAACGTCACGAAACTGTTTCAAAGCAGAAAGTGTCCAATCTCACCGACAACACTAAATAAGCTCTTAATTACGACGGCAGAAATACGTAAGATTCTCCGCAGTCGACCAAAGAATAAAGCTCCTGGCCCGGATGGCATTTCGTATATTCTGCTTAAAAATATGCGGAATAAAACCATTATACACCTTACGCATATAATAAATAATATTATCCGCCTTCAGAACTTTCCTACACCTTGGAAAGGAGCTGTAAGAGTGCTGTTCCCAAAGCTCAATAAACATGCGAGATTTCCGGCTTTGTATCGTTCTATAGCGTTACTAAACACTCTTCGAAAAGTAGCGGATAAACTTATTTTACCGAGAATTGGTGAGGTTGTGGCGTTGTCTTGCCACCCGAGCAATTCGGCTTTCGCCGTGAGAATAGTACGGCTATGCTTGCGGGAAAATCGCGCATAATGGTTTTAATGAAAATAAGTACACTGCTTTATTGCTTCTCGATATCGAGAAGATGTTTGATAGGGTATGGCATGACGGTTTGCTGTATAAGCTATTTGTAACTCACAGCTTCCCATTGCACTGAGGGGCCTTAATCGCATCATACCTTGAAGGACGTACTTTCTGTGTGCAGATTTAGAGTAACGTGTTCACAGAGGGGCGCATGAAAGCAGGTGTGCCACAGGGAACGGCTGTTTACTCATTATATAGCTGACTGTTCGTCATGCTCCTCCAATTCTTGTGCCTTCTACGCTGACGATAATGAGTTTTCTTCATAGTCGACGGTGTCGCAAGTAACAAGAGATAACTTTGAAAATTACGTTGATAACATTTGGCATATTTTCGCGATTGAAAGACTAGTTTAAACGCGTCGGAGGCTGAACTAGGCTTTTTTACTAGAAAATATAAAAATAGAGAGGTCACACCTCTTACGATTAACAATATCGCAATTACGTCGAGCGAAAAAGTGAAGTACCTAAGAATAGTGATCGACAAAAAGCTAAACTTTCTAAACACATTGCAGCTGTTCGGTCAAAAAATCCAGCTATTCGTAAAAGTCTCAACGTGTTGGTGGCAAGTGGAAGCAGGCTGGGGTGATCGTAATACCTAAACCAGATAATACATATCTAGAAAATTACAGACCCAGCAGTCTCCTCTCGGCTGTGAGCAAGGTGGCTGAGAGAGTGATATTGAGAAAACTCTCAACGACGAATCCAACGAACTCGACCCGATCCCCTATTTTCAATACGGACTCAGCGAGGGACATTCATCGGAGTTACTACTGCTAAAAGTAGTAGAATATATAATAAAAGGTTTTAACAACGGCCAAGCGACAGGGGCAATCTTTCTAGACGTAGAAAGAGCCTTCGACATGGTATCGCATCAGAAGATATACTATAAGATTATAGTAGGGGGCTACTCTGACCGGATAATCAAGATCATAGGGAGGAACAGATAGGAGAATTTATGTGACAATTAAAAGCAAGACATACAGGCCCAGGACGCTTGAGGCAGGAGTACCCTCAGCTCTTGGACCGTCCCTGCACTCAATATTTACACATGATATACCATTATTTACCAATTTCATTGTATGCTGACGATACATCCCGATCACCAACCAATTGCTATCGTCAGCCTCAGACTCCTTACCAGATGGTGTCTCCTCAAATAAAAGTCTCATACATTGATTGTGTTTTGCTTCTAAATTAATATCGTATTTATATAAACTTTTCGATATCCAATAATTATTATGATGCCTTCAATTTTAAAAGATTGTTTAATCATAAATGTGGCAACTATTCTTCGCCCGTCTAACGGTGTCACAGTAAACGCGCGTCTATTGACGAGCAACTTAATATAGTATAATTATTGTAATAGCCTTATTCGTTTACTAGTTCCGTTCCAGGAAGCTTCTAATCGTAATTGATGACATAACATCATCTGTATAGGTTTAGGCTAGGTATTTTCTCTATAGGATATTGACAGCATTACAAGAAATTTTATATATTTAATCTTTTATTAAGGTAAATAATTATTGATCTTTTTACAGGTGTTTCACTCTCTTCACTATAAAGCATTACGTCCAATTTTATCTTCACCTCTTGACGTCTTTTAGCATTACAAATCATTAAGTAACTTTATTGAATTATTTTTTATAATGACTGGGCTTTATGAGAAAAGGTGGGTACTACTCTTATTCTAGATATTTAACACAATGCATATTTTTTATTGCTTCACGAACCTATTGTAAAGGGTTATTCTTGTGCTCAACAATTGCTAAGGATCACAAGTGTTTTGGATTATTATTTTAATTCTCGTATTTTATTTTATATTGTTACTTTTTGTATGGCAAGATAGTTATATTTTCTTCAAAATTCGAACACACAAAGCAAAAAAAAAGTCTGAACTAGAAAAGGAAAATTTATTGAAATAATGCTAGAAATTTTTTTATTCAACTAAGGAAAAACAACTTTGGATCAGTCCGTCCAAAAAATTTTGGGACAAATTGGCCCAAATTTGTGTAAGAGCCTCCTCTAATTGGTCGAGCGTTTCCACAGGGTCCTGCAAGGTATTCAATTGTCTCGACATTTGAGCCCAGGCGTGTTCTATGCAGTTCATGTCTGGTGAACGAGGCGGCTACTCCATTCTGTTGATACCATGAAATTCCAATCTCTCGGTCACAATGTTTGCACGGTGAGGACGTGCATTGTCATCAATTAAAACGAAATTTTCGCCAATTGCACCCGCAAAGGGCACAATAATTGGTTCAATAATCATGTCTCGATACCGCTGAGCAGTCATTGTAGAATTCCTTTAAACAACCAAGTCTGTGCGGCCATTGAAACAAATGCCACCCCAAATACAGATGGAGCCTCCACCAAAAGCAACTTGCGAAACCCTGAAGTTTTCATTATAGCGCTGTCCTCGTTCCCTCCATACCAAGATACGTCCATCGGAGTTACTCAGACGAAATCTGGACTCATCTGTAAACAAACAGTTTCTCCAGTCGTGAATAGTCCAGTTCTGATGTTGCTGTGCCCACAGCCGTCTTACAACCCTATGATCCATATTAAGTCGTGGACATGGTGCACGTCTTCTTGCCCTTAAACCAGCCGCATGCAACCTTCTTCTTTCTGTCTGGTTGGAAATTATTGTGCCAGTCGTGTTCCGGAATGCCCTATTGATGCGCGAAGCACAGTAGGTCGGGTTTCGCCTTGCGGTATTTTTCAGATATCGGTCCTTTGCGGGGGTTGTGACTGATTGTCGTCCTCTCAAATGAACCTATGCTGCTGTATCATTTGTCACATAACGATTCCATGCGCGACCAATAACACTTTGACTAAATCCCAACCGTTGAGCCACTTCACGTTGTGTCAACCCCTCGTTAAACCACTGCACAATTTGTTGCATGTGAACAGGCTATAAACGTGTTCGAGGCATATTTCAAACTAACAAAAGCCATAAGTTTACTACCGTCAAAACTAACTGAAGCAAAGTGAAGATAAAAATAAACAAATAAAAATCTGAATTCCATATTCATGTTTTTGCTAACGGTGGAAAAATGGCAAATGTGGCCAGCCACAATAAGGAATTTTAATTTGGAATGTTTACAACTGAGAACAAAGCCTGCATATAAACATTTTTCACATCTATTGATTTTACGTAAAAAGTGATTTAGAAAAATCACTATGATCCCTAGCAATTGTTGAGCACTGTAGTTGGACAACTTCCATTAAGCTTAGTATAGGTTGAAGGCAAAATACATAATATAAAAAGTTAAATATAGCGATTTTATTGCTTCAAGAATATGATGCCAGTAAAACAAGTAACTTCTCCTTCCAGACAGCCACATCCATTATGGACGAAGCTTATCCTGGTGGCCGGGCATATTATTCATGAAATCATTCCATAAATTGGCCTCATTATTTTATGTTTAGTTGATTGGAGTAATCATGGATGACATTGTTGAATTCGTAGGTTGCCAATAATAAGGCATGCGGACTTTATCGATATGCTACTTTGGCTCGATGGGTTATGTAACATAATCAGTGTATAGCATCAAGAGGGCGCACCGCCACATAATGTAGTTCCATTGAGAAATTATATCAAGAATCATTATAATTTGCTTACTACTCAATGGCCTTTGTTTAACCCCGCTGGATGCCATACCATAGAGCCCTTAAGTAATTAAATTTATTAGGAAAGCTGTAAAAACCTAAATGACTCAGAGTGTGGGTCATATTGAAGTTCTGTAAATACGTATTATTATTATTAAATTGTTAAATAATTTAAAATGTCTTTAAATTATTCGTATGCGAAGTAGATCAAAGCGCGTCATACAAAATGATATAAATTATACCTTTACATACGAATTAATATAGATAAGCACTATCATTCAAGAAAATATCAAGATTATCATAGAAAACTAAGTACGGAAGAAATAGAAGAATATGACGAAAATACGATAATCTCAATGTACATAAGAAACTAAAAAATATAATCGAAATGAAGAGACACAAGCAGCCCATTGTGATAAAAAGTGCCCATGCAGCTTTATTTCGGATGAGCACCAATTGATTGCTAGACATAACAAATGAAGGAGTTTTTTAATGATGACGGACCAGTAGTAGTGTTTGATGCGGCGAAGGATACTGGTTCAGGTGTTTTATATTCAATTCTGCAAATGAGCTTCTAAAACTCATAGATTAATAGACCATAAATACGTTTGTGGAGCTTTTTAAGGTTTAAACTGGTATTATACCAAAACAATCGCTCGTACCTACCAAAAAGAGCTTAACGCTAGCGCATGTTCAGACAATACTTACGACCCATATACCAATGGTTTTCTTGAATTTTTTCCATAACAGAATCATTGCCAAATTGGGCTCGCAAATTAGTGACGAAACAACTGATGGTTTAGGATTGGAACAGGCGTTAAAGGAATTCTCTACTGTGTAAATATGTTGACACAAAAATATCTAGATAGGAATCAGGATATGTAACTGTACTTTAGAGACTTTAAGAATATGTTCCAGAAGGTTCAACATCACAAACTTAGATAGATACCTAAAGATATGAACATCAATAGCGGGACAACAGAATTGTATCATCCATAATCTGTTTAACGTATAAAGCGAGGCCGTATTTCGTGAGGCTGTAAGTGAAACTCGATATTTTGACCATGTAATGAGGGGACCTAAATGTTATGTGCTACTACCAAATGTAATGAAAAAAATATCAAAGATCAGAGAAGTCAAGGAAGGAGAATAACCTCCTAGCTTAGAAATAGGAGACTAGTTTGCAATGACATCAAACCAATTATTTAATATCCAACCTCAATTAGGAGAAGGATTCGTCAGAAGAAGAAAATATAACTGGGAATATAATATGTTTATGCATCAGTTATTTAACTCCTTGCACTGAATAAATATACATATTTGAAATAAACATTTCTGAACCGCTTAGTGCTTTAAAAAAGTTTTCGGCAAATATAAAAATATTCTATGTTTTTGAAAAGATTTTATTTAATTAAAAAAAAATCGTATGTAATTGAAGCCAGTTTTAAAAATTCTTAATGAAGCGCATAAGCGAAAAATCTCCAAAAAAATAGAAGTATGTTTTGAGCCCATTATCGGCCGATCGGAAAATAAATTTACGAAAATCTTTCTCTCTTAGGTTTTCACTTATGTTTTCCTATGGGCAATGCTAAGATGAAGAGTAAATTAATTATTTAAAAAGAAAATGATTAATTGATGAACGACAGTTGCTAGAGATATGCAGTTCACAAACAAACTAATGACACTCAAGTAAAAATGCAATATAATAAAAAAAATCACAAAAACACGTAAATCAGACAAAAATAAGATAAAATAAAGCTTAAAACCCTAGGAATATTGTTAACGAACAGTAATAATAATTATTGTACATCACCAGAATATAATAATAATTAAGACTAATAGTAGTTTAAAAGTATTGAATACAAAACCCCAAGCAAATAATTTTGGCCCGAATCTTGTTGACCCTGTAAAAAACGAATCACCATTTATAAAATAAAAACTTAATAGTTAGTTCCCATGCGAATTATATGTTTACGTGTTCTATTTTGGTTGATTAAACATAGCGGATTATTTGGTCTTGTACAAAGCTGTTAGCAGGATCGGACTAGCAGCGTCGTACAATCTTCTACAATGTGAAACCGTGGATATGTTGTATTTTTACTTATTTAATAATTTTTTCTAATAAAAATGTAAAAGTACAACAAATATTAATAGAATAAATTTATCTGCTACAATTTAAATAATTATTATTTATTTGTGTTAAAGATATTTGTAGGCGTAAAAGCTCATATTAATACTTTGTATCTAAATGTGTTATAGGCCAACGTCACTACGGATTTATTTAAAGACGTCGGCTGCAAGAAATTTTTGAATCTTCTATACAAAAGACGTTAAATATATTTTATGGCATGACCAAGGCGTTCAACATCATAAATCATGATCTGAGCTTCTGAGATCTATATGTATCTGATGAGAATCAGTGCTTCAACTGCTTCAGAACGAAATGCTAATGAATCCAAAATGTCCTTTTTTCCATGACTAGCTTTAAGAAAATCTGTTCGATATCTTATCCAGGCCGTAATTAAGTATAAACCAAGAAATCGACTGATATGCAATATTCGAGTTCTCAATGAAATTCAAGGGTATTACAGGTCCAGCAACATTAAATCAATACTAGGATGTATTGATTAGATGCATTCAGATTGTCAGCAAAGCTGCAGTCACACCTGCAATATGATTGGTAAACAAACTCTGTGGCACCCCGTGCCAAACAGCAATGTACCTAAATATTTAATTAGCTAGGCGGACATTTATTTTCTAAGGCAACTGCAGATATATGTGGTCCTTTCGTGATTTTATATGCATTTCGCTTTTTGTGATTTAATCATTTCATTCTACATTCTTTTTTCTGCAAAAGTTTGGTAGTTTCAATACATATTTCGTAGAATAATTCTAGTAAACCATATTTAAATAAGGTCAGATGATAAAGGTACCAAATGTTTTAACTGCCTGAACGTGCAATGTTCTTCCGAATTCCCGATTTATAAAGGGGGTAAGAAAACATTCATAAAAAATATTGATGACACGAAAGAGCATTGGGTGTAGATGGTAATGTACCCAACAAAATTCTTCAAACCTTCCTTAAACATTTTATGAGTTCTCAGTCGATCTCTTTATAATAAACTCTAAATTAAATGTTTCGATGTTGTATTATCGACAATATTCGAATAAAGACGTATTTTTATCTCTAGAAACAAAAACGTTAATATGAGTACTATTCAGCCAGTATTAGAGCCACTACTTTGGTACTCCGAGTAGTCACTGCTAAAGTATTCAGTTTTTTTGAATATTTCCCTCATCTATAAAAAATCCCATTAGAAGAGTGCAATTATGGGAAAATTACAGCGATAATTGCACTGTAGAAACCGAAAGAGCACGGCGATAATTGCGTCGTACATATCTATGGTAATTCCATTGTTAGCTTCCGACGACAGTGAAAATGTACAAATAACGTCAAAGTAAAGTCAAAATATATTATGTGTTAAAAATGCGTGTTTGCGTATCTTTATTTTGTTTACGGTTACATGTACGTTTTTGTATTAAAAAAATAACAAAAATTTATTTTTTAAAACCATGTCCTTATTCGGGAAATATTTCCCCGAATTACACTCGTGCATTAAAATAACCAGATAATTTTGCATTCGAGCGTGTTGTCTTAGAAAAACTTCGGTGTTGGGCTCTTTCTTCAAAATATGAAAATGAACTTATGCAGTTTTTAGACAACACGCTGTCATGCAAAAATATCGATAATTTTGATGCACATCAGAA
Organism: Pissodes strobi; assembly: GCA_016904865.1. Lineage (NCBI taxonomy): Eukaryota > Metazoa > Arthropoda > Insecta > Coleoptera > Curculionidae > Pissodes > Pissodes strobi. The sequence continues at coordinate 497,309 of MU181961.1, forward strand.
CATTGATTAATTAAATAAGCCATTAAAGCGATTAATCGGAGTTCAAAGTAATGCCCTTGGTATTATCATTTCTCTTGATACGTTCAAATGGATGTTCTTATTCTACGCTCATGGCTGTTTTAATACGCATTCACCCTATAATTGAGTCACATACATAAGAAAAAATCACTTCGGCCACGATAACAATGTTATACAGTCTGAAAATAGCATGTATATGGGGCGCCTAGCTATTAATGGACGAGAACTCAAGGACAATAGGGATAACGTAACAGCTTGGATATAAAATGAAATCTTTACTGCGTGGTTAAGGTTGATTAAATCTTCTTTGCAATAATACGGAATGCATTTTAAAACATTTGGTACAAATTGCTTTTTTTATATATAGAAAATGGTTAAATTTGCATGGATGATGTCAAGATGAAAGATAAAAAATAGGTGAATCAGAAGAAAGAAAGAACTACGGTATTTCTGCAAGATCTCTTTAATGAGATACATAGCATTGGTTAAGTAACATCTCATAAAGGTGAGTATAGTTTGCACAAAAAATAGGTACAACGACGTACAATGGATGGAAACACACATCGGTAAGTATAGATTACACGATAACTAAATTTTGCAATTTTCAATATCAAAACACCAAAGCCTAAATTCTTAATACATTTATTATGCTTAGACGAAGACAAACCCTTTGCCAACACATCAGCAATCATTTCAGAAGTACAAAAATATTCAATAGTAACTTCTTATCAATAACAGCTTGCCTCATGAAATGAGCTCTGACATCGATGTGTTTGGTTTGGATCTTCGATGGCATCTGGGGAACCAATGCTCTCATTACAACCAATCAATTTAAACAATAAATATTTCAAATATATAGCTCCTTTGCGGGCTTCATCTATTTATTTAGCCTCCGTGCTCGATAAGACTATGGATTTCCGTTTTGTACATTCCCAAGATAGAGCACCACCTTAAAGCAGAAATATGAAATTTTCTATCAATTTTACAGTTTGTCTGCATCAATGTGTCCTAAAGTTTCACATGATTTATTTTTAGTATACCTTTGTCCAAAACATTTTGCGTAGCTTGCAAATAGTTTAAAACACGTCTTGCATAATTCCTATGAACCTCAGAATAACTATTGTTATATGGATTCAAAAAACTCAAAATATGAGCTATATTAGGAGGGGCCAGGACTGCTAGGTACGTCTGACTTCCAATGAATTTTTGATAAGGCATATTTTTATCAGGAATATCACATTCCACGATGTTCATGTGCTGATTTTTTATAGACAAGTTCCAATAAAACTTTATCAACTTTCTTGTTCCATGCTCTTAATTGATCAAGACCATATGTTGCTTTATTCCATTTGAAAACTTCATCTTCATAGCCTAAACAAATAAAAGCTGTTTCATGTAGACTGTTTCTTCTAAAACACTATTGAGAAAAGCTATCTTTACGTCTATTTCGTAAACCCGAAGCATCGTATCACAAGCACTGCATCTAAACACTGCCACCACCAGACTTGCTGAAAGCGATTCACTGGACCGCAAAGACATGCTGCTCCATAAACTGTTATTACATTCCGTACCTGAATTTGGCACCGAATTACATTCCATACACGATTTTCGCCAATAAAAATCCCCTAGGTGCCAAATAGATGTACGGAATGCCTCCTGGTGCCACAAGGGCATTTTCGAGATGCCTTAATCTTTGGCGACTCAGTGCCTGACATTCGCAAAATAAGTGCTCTGACGTTTCAGCCATAGTTTGGCAGAATCTGCATTATTGGTCAGTGGTTTTCCCCATGTTCTTGAGGTGGTAGCTCCAGGGCCATGTCCTGTGAGAAGGTCTACGACCAGTTTTATTTAATTTTTTTTATAGCTTTAGAAGTTTTTTGTGTAGTTAGGCGAGGGAGAGATGAGCCTTTTGGCCCATCTCTGCGCAGGTGCATTGCCCCAATGTGTCTCTTTATGCCTTTTTTACCAATTTCTGAGTTCATTCATTACGTGTCCTCTAGTGATGCCACAGAATGGTTCAGGCCCGCAAATACTCTCATACTCTCGTGCCCTGGTAACCACATTGGGGTGAGACTGTTTCTGTTTGCCAATTGATCTGCAGCCATCCGACAGTCCCACACTAGCCGGGGGTTGATTCTGCTAGATGCTAGCGCTTTTAAGGCTGCTTGACTATCTGATAGGATATAGATCTTTGCACCTCTTAGGCCTTTTTGGCACATTCAGAGATGGCTACATTGATAGCATTTAGTTCTGCTTAAATCATTGTGGGAGTGTTTTCTAAAGGTGCAGAGATTCGACACCTAGGTCCGTAAACCCCGGATCCCACTCCTTCTTTCATCTTTGATCCATCTGTGTACCAGACAAGTGATCCCTCGCTATAGCCATCTAGATATACTTTTCAGTTCCATTTTATTCTTTTCTCCTCAGGAAGATGTGGCATCACTTCACTGCCAAGCATTCTTAAATACTTACATTTGGTTTTGTTTCATATCACATTTCATATGAAGTTTTACCGAGCCCTGAGAACAAAGAACGGTTCCTTAAATATACCGCAATACTTACTGCCTCGGCCCACATTTTATTATTAAAATTAGCAACGAAAAGAAAGCGCCAGTAATAGTCCTGCTTATACGCTATATAAATCCTTTTTGCTGTGGTGTATAGGCGTTTGTTTCTTGATGTAAAATACCCATAATCTTTGTAGCTTAAATTTGAACTCAGCGCCTTGATCACTATGAAAAGTTTTTATTTTTGTACATTCCTATTTCTTAAAAAACACATTCAATTCAATAATTTTCTCATATGCTTGATCTTTACTTTTTAGAAAATAAACAAATGTTAGTTTATTCTAAAAGCATAAAGTACCTTACTCCCCCGAGTGAGTTCTCCTCCGTTGGGCTACAGAAATCGGTATGGACAACCTCCAATGCAATGCTCTATTATCCTCCTCAAAAGGCAATCTGGTCTGCTTTCCCTCACAACAAACTTCACACAGATTCTTTTTCATCAAAATATTTCTACATTCAAGTCCTTCAACAAATTTCGTTTTGTTCAAATCTTTGTAGTCTTCCCAGACACTGCCAATCTTGCTAAGTTTGCCTCTAACTTTTCAATATTTAATTTGTAAATATTGTCTATCGAGCTCACTGTCTTGCTGCAATCAGCTATTTTTGGGCATAACCAGTATCGTGAAAAACCACTCAATTATGTGCTTTAATCAGTTGACTTACAGATAGTAAATTAGTTATTAAACCGGGTACATAACTTACGTTTCGAATTTCCGCGGAATGTCTCGCATTTTTTACATTTGTAACAATGTCGTCTGCACATTCCACAATTAGTTTATCATGCTTTGCCACTGTGATTTCTGTTATTGCAAAAATTTTTAAGTCAATGTTTTCGACTGCGGCAAAATATAAAATGTAAATAAAAAGAAAAATCATGGGAATGTTAATAAATCTGTTATATTAGCTTTTGTGATCATTCAATTTCTATGCGGTGTAACCTGCGTATTTCTGAAAGAAGAGACGGAAAATAGAAACAGAGATGCTGCTTTTTTCTGCAACTAAGCAACAAACAGTGACAAGCACTTCACACTTTAAAAAAAGCAGACGTTAAAAAAAGATAACAATAAAAAAACGCTAGTGGGTTAAAAGAAGAAGTATTGATTGGTGGGAACATATTGTAAAAAATCATTTTACTGAATTCGATTGGCCTTCAACTTTTAGGATAACTTCAGCAACTTTCAAGTTTATCTCTTAACGACTAAGACCATAGCTCCAGGTAGAAGAAAAACTATGTTCGAAAGCCCCTATCAGTTGAAAAAAATGTGACAGCATTTTACAAGCATCATGTGCAGAATACAGTGTTGTACAGCCTGTCGTACATAAATATGATTATGTCTTCTGTGGAGCAGTTAAAGGAGAGTTCAGGACTAAACGTTTAACTATGCCAAACAAGACTGAAGCTAAAGAAATTTGTAATCCATTTGGCAATAGGTGTGTTATTGCAAACGTAACTGGCGCCATTGGGAACACACATTCCCGTTTTAGCTCCTACAGAAGGGTCTAGAGAATTTGTGAATCGTAAGGAGTAACCTTCCTATAACTCACTGACCGTAGTTAAAAATCTTGCAGGTGGGTGCATAAAAATTGATTATACTGTTTCGAGCTAGTTTGAAAATAAAGTGTATGGTATCCGACTAAAAACACACATCATTTAGTTCTAACATAATCTATATTAGGAGTTACTTTTTCTTTACAGAACACAAAACCAACAGTTTAATCCTAGTGGGATGGAGTAAATATCTCTCTTAATAGTAGGTATATGCAAAAACTTTCGCGTAATTTAGGTACCATTTTTTTATTTTTAGGTTTAAATGGGCAACATGCTAATATCCTGGAAATACACATGATGAGAAGGTCCTAAAAGATTCAAATTTATTTCAATTTTCTAAAAAAATTATTCCTAATCGACCTCAATTAAGTTATTCCTTGCCTAATTCTTGGAGATCCAGCATATCCTCTTCTTGTGGTTGCTGAAACTCTATAAAGGCAACATAAGTCCACAAGAAGAGTCATTTAATGTATATTAGTTAGAGAATGCTTTTAACCGACTAAGGCTAGAAGTTTGATAATTTAAAAGGAGTTGTTATAAAGGACATAATTAGAGATTATTTGTTAAAATATCCTTTTAGGAAATCTACGTTAAGTAAAGTTTTCATAATAAATGTATACCTAAATGCGGTATCACTGAACTTTTTATCTAACGTCTTCTATATAAAAGTGTAATTTAAAACCCTACGTAAGAGTTTAAATAAAAATCAGGAGCCAATTTGGAGGCACTTTAATTTGAGAGTCAGTCGTTTGCAATATGGCATATTTACACCATTTTATACATAATATTTTTTTCCGATCCAATAATTTTATAATTGTGATTCTGCACAAATCTAGTGCAATCTAGATCCTATTTACCCAAATTTAGTGCTGGAACCAAGCTTCAATCACCAATGAAATTAACGAATCTTCAGAATGAACATAAGCACTGATTTAATTTTAATTTTCACATTAGTTCACCTATTTAGTTAATTTGCTCGGTTAGGGGTTAGTTATACTAGATACACTTACGCATTTAGTACAAATTAACCTTTTTGGCGCACGTCAACAAATATAGATAAACACTTTTAAAATTGTTTTAGAGTTAGTTTCCCCTCAAAGTTATTACAATTCATACGATCTAATTTAACTTAGAAGTAAGCGCGGGTTAACACAGAAATTGATCAACAATTTTATGGAGAGAGAAAATACTGTTTTATAGATTTAAAAAATAAGAAAATAATGTATTCAACAGCTCGTTTTATCTGAGGATCTTCTTCTTTGTCCTCTTAAGGCTGGGCGTTCTGGCTCAGTTAAATGTTGCGGCTACATGGTTAATTGATTGACTATTTACATTTGGAAAAATATTTGTGGCGCATCATAAAAGGTATAAAAAAAGATGAATTTTATTTAATTTTTTTGTATAGTTGAAGTTTTTTATGGCAGTGGCACTCAACGAGCGGTGTGTGTGCGAAGATGTTGATTGACACGGTTCTTAAATAGTTGTAAGCTGTAATTAGGAAGAAACGGATGTCCTGAGAGTGAGTTCCACAATGATGCAGTGCGCCAGACAATGCAGTCCTTGTAAAGCGACGTTCTAGGTATTAAGGTATTTTCAGTTGTACGACAAACGGGTGCTCTCTAGCCGTCTGTCATGACTGTCTGACAGGCGCTGCTGGGGGCGAGATGATGCTGGCCAAATCCTGGGAACATCTGCCGTGAAAATATCCATAAAACAAGTAAATCTCCATCACATGTCTGCGGTGTTCCACACTATCCAGATCCCGGGTCACCGACGAGACGCACAGTTCTCTTTTGAATGGAGTCCAGCAGCTTTAGGGTGCTCTTAGGTGCGGTACCCCAGATGTGTGAGCAATACTCTAACCAAGGTCTTATTTGCGGTTTGTACAGCAAGAGTAGCTGCTGCGGTGTATATAGTTTCTTGTTGCGAAATAGCGCACGAAGTAAATGTTTTTAATATTTTGTCTAAACCTTCGTCCTTCTCTGGTATGCACTTTCCTCAGACGAGTTCGCTCCTTTTGTAGGTTTGCTTCTTTTTGAATTCGACTCTTGAATTCGTCACTCGTGACAGGTTCTAAAGCTTTTGATAATTCCGAATCTGTTATATTATTCGGGATCCACAGTTATAATGTCCACTCTATCAAGCGTAGCTAATGAAAGGCTTCCTAAAATTTCGTCAAGAATTGGTTCGCTTTCCACGTTCCTCACTCTTTCTTTTCAACGTGTAGCAATGCCTTAATTCTTTAGGTTTTGCTCTACTAATTTATATCTTTCATTATTTCTATATAGTTTCCCATCAAACAGTTGATATCTGAATACCTCTAGAAAAACTTCGAGTTCCATTCAAATATTTCTTGCAGTAGTTGGGATAGTTGCCATAACAATGAAAGAGCAGTAAACCAAAAAATAACAATAATTAAAATTACACTTGCCTTAGTTTTAATACAACAAAGGTTGTAGGTTAGTTTAGCTGAAGGCAAAATTACAGTTTGTTTAGATGGATTGCGCAAGTCGGTGTTCAGTTCCCAAACGCGATTTCATTATATTCGATCCCGATACGATTCCAAAATCCCATTCGACCTTGCAAACCAAAAACTATTTCATTAAAACAGAGTTTTTTCCACAGTACCGAAACAGAATTTTTGCACTCGACGCTCGTTTCACTAACCATGTTAGCATCATCCGGAGATGATTAAAACTAAGCTTAAAATCTTTTTTTTTATACTAACCAAAAGGAACCAATCCTGGAATTCCACTAGTCACGTTCGACCAACCAATACAATGGACTATATGGAATAGGCCTTCTATCTCTATTTAAACTATTCTTACATTTAATAATTTCCATATAATAGGAGAGCTAGTGAACCATCCGAGTAACCCGTTTCCCACAAAGCTAGAAAAATTTTAAATTATGTTTTATTATCGTTCAATTATGAAAATACGAATCTGGCAGGCATCTCGCGGTTGCGTCATCATCCCTTAAATTTTTGAAAATGTAAAAAAATAAAAAAAATTTAATCTACTCCCACAAGGCTACCATTTTAATACGTTGTAATTTACATAAGTTTATGTGTAAAAAAATATTGACAACCTATTTTGAGGGTTGCAAGTAAGTGCCAGACGATAGCAAAGTTGTCATCGGGATAGTAATTAATAACCTACTCCCACAAGGCTGAAATTTTAAGGGCATATTCTATCAATAATTTAAAAAGTACATGTAACCATCCAGCCTATTTTGACGGTTGCAAGTGTCTGCCAGACGAGTATATAATAGCATTGTATAACAATGATAATAGTCATGACGCTCGATGGGATTAAAAGCGCAACAGACTTGTTCGAATTCTAATGTCAGAAAGAGAGAATATGATGTATTATATTACGAAGATACGATGAAGGATTACTGAAATTAAAGATAAACAGAGTTATATGTTAAGTATAATTGTTTATTTATCTTAACAATTATTTATTATTGAAACTTATTAGTTTCCATTAGTTATACATTATTATGGCAACTATTAGTCTTCATCTTCTGAATCAAAATGATAATTATCTATCGTTTCATCATTTTCTGGAAGAGAAATAAAAATTTTTATTAATAAAATGGAATGAGGGAATTTTTTTTAACATACAAACACTATGCGTAAAAATAAAACACAAAAATTATTTACCTGGCTCAATGTTATTAGATTGATCGGATTGTAAAAGAGCATCATATAGAGATGGTGGCACAGTGTTACCCTCATACCACTTGTATATATATTTATTATTAGCAATAATCCATCCATTATTCTCTGGTGTTAACGTTGTACTTTAAGATTGGCATTACTCCATATACTCGTTATATATTGTGCGCGTAGAAAATGCTCATGTAATTCGGTCTGACACGGTGGTAAATTCGATGAATCATAATTTAAATATTTTTTATTAAATGGTTCATTCATATTTTTTGGTTTGTTTAATTTATGAAATTTTCTAATTTTTAAAATATCACACACTTCACCAAAGTTGGATGTAAATTTTATTGTTTTTTAGCAAATATCACGTCTGCATATGACACTAATTATATTCACTGCTTCCATGATTAACACTAGTAGTAAAAATTAATAAGTATTAAATTATTTTTTAATAACATAATAAAATTATAATTTTCTAATAGCTTTGTGCTACGCCGAGAAATGATGTACTTATAGCCGTTGCCACAACATATTCACTACCAGCTAGTCTTCTTGCAGCGGCATCCTTTGATTTGGGAAAGTGTCGTGCAAATTTTAGAAGAGGGCCATGACTCAATATTGTTTTAAACGTCTGGACATCTGATTAATACTTTTGACAGTTCGTTTAATTTAAAATATGCTTTTTTATCGTCTAAAATCCGTTTGTTTAAAAACGATTTTATATGGCGAAATTTTATAAAAATCTGAAATTTCTGACTTTTTTAGGGCGATAGCCATGCCTTCGAACGAATTTGTCGTGGATTTTGAAGCGAAAATAATTTTAAATTTAACCGTCTATTAAAAATACCGATGTGCACTTGGTCACCGCGACTGTGGACACTCCAACTTTCCGATTTTGGTAGAGAGGACTAGCTGGTAGTGGATAAGCTGTGCCGTTGCTCAGTGGCGTGCAGTGCCATTTAGGAGAGGGTAGGCAACATAATAGAAAATGATACAAAAGGAGTAATGGCAGGAACGTCAAATTGGTGAGAGGAGTTTGATTACGGGGAGTGACGCCCCCGCCATTCCGAGTTGCCATGGGATATGGCACATCAAATCCCATCGTCCTCCCCCAGGCTGGAGA
>MU181961.1:511603-522855 GCA_016904865.1 Pissodes strobi
TTTAAACCTACTTCCTTAAAAGCTTTTTGGAGTCCTCTAGTATACTGAGGATTATATGGTATCGAGACATATTTTATATTTTCGTCGTGATTAACGAAAGACTTAGTTCGGGAGTTCGAATACTTTCCAAGGGTCTTATTTGCGCTTTGTAGAGTTACGCCAAGTCCTAGGTCAGCGATTTACAGTCGACGCGAACGCGAAGCGCTGGCGATGCCGTACGAAAAGTTAGTATAGTCGCACGGCATCGCCACTGATTCGCGTTCGCTGCAAATCGCTCACGTAGGACCGGGCGTAAGAGTAGCTGCTGCGGTGTATATAGTTTATTGTTGCGAGATAGCGCACCAAGCTTCTGCGAGGCGGACCTTGCGATGTTAGCAACGTGGTCATGCCAGGACATATTGTTGTTGACCGCGACACCCAGTAGTCCAATTGACGAGGATGGAGGAATGGTCGATCCTGCGATAATGATGTCAGGGCACGCCGCATTGGCTTTCTTGATAAACTTGGCTGCTTGGGTTTTTGCAGCATGAAATTGGACCAAATTCCTGTCGCCCCAAGTTCAAACTTTCTCCAGATCTTGATTAATTGTTGTAATCTGTTCCTGTCTGCAGTGATAAGTCTCAGTCGCAGGTAAAGGTTTGCCTGATCTAAATTGGGGGATCAGGATACTATCATCTGCAAAACTGTTAAAGACAATTTAAGGATTTTAAATTTAGTAGGTACAAAAGCTATTAAAGTATGCGTTTAACTTTTTTGGCTAATAACAGGGTTAGTTCATATGACCATTTTTCAATTTCACGAAGTAGCGTATCTCAAGTTGGAAGTAACTTGAGTGAAATTATGTGTTTTATGAAATGTGAGGTTATTACTTCTTATACAACTGGCAAACTATTAGGAATTGAGTTGCATGGTCATGGTTTTGTAGAGCAATCTTTTTTATGTACTGAGCTGATATACCTCAATTATAATTTTTTTTTGTTCCGTGGCTGTTCTTGAAATATTGTATTTTTTTACGATGGCTGAAAATAAAAATTATTAATATTTTGAAAAATATGACATGTTAGTCTGCTTTATACAGAGCAATGAAAACTCCCGTGAAGCTTCTCAGCTATATTTCAATACGTTTGTTTGAATTGAATATTTATTTACCTTTTAACTTATTTGGATTTATTTTTTATTTAAGTATCATTTTAATTTATAGATACCCCGAAAGAAGACAACCTGGTCATTTCATGTTTTCCGGAATAATGAGAACATGGAACGTTTATCCGGCCCCTACCAAAAACGTATAATAAGGAAGATCTGGTTGCCTTTTTTCGGGATATTTATAAATTAAAATGATACTTAAATAAAAAATAAATCCAAATAAGTCAAAAGGTAAGTAAATATTCAAACAAACTTATTGAAATATAGCTGAGAAGCTTCACGGAAGTTTTCATTGCGCTGTATAAAGCAGACTAACATGTCATATTTTTCAAAATATTGATAATTTTCATTTTCAGTCATTGTAAAAAATACAATATTACACAGAAAATATAAATTTTGCCACTGACAGATCTTGCCAATAAAAGATGACCATTCCATTGTTCTAATAATATCTGCATACTAATACTTATACCGTTGTTTAAAAGACAATTATACTATATTCATCGAGAGTGTCGTATAGAGACACATTTTGTGAAATTATGAAATTTGGGCTTATTATTTAAAATACATATCATGTATTATATATTTTTATTAAGCTTATACAATTTCCAATCAAACGAAAGAAAAATATATAGGGTGTTCCATTAAAAAAATACAAGAGTGTCGTATAGAGACACATTTTGTGAAATTATGAATTTTAGGCTTATTATTTAAAACACATATAATGTATTATAAATTTTTATAAAGCTTATACAATTGCCAATCAAATGAAATAAAAATATACAGGGTGTTCCATTTAAAAATATACAAGTTTGATTTATAGCTAAAAATTGACAGCTCACAGCAAAAATCTGATCAAGCCACTGGATTCTACGTAAAAAACTGTATAAGGGCAATTTTTAGCTTTGCTATATGTTAAAGGATAACGCAGATACCAGGGGGGTCCTAAAATGCAATATTTTCTATTTCGCCCTGTATCTCAGAAAGGAAGCGGGCTATGAAAATGTTGTCTATACCATCATTCTTTTCACAAAAATGTAGCACAGTATTGCGAAAACCGCAACTCTATCTTTACTCGTAAGTGAGATACCCCGTAATATCATCGAAAATGGGACACCCTGTACATCATTTAGTATACATCCTGTGTAAACTGCATCCCTCCTAATTTAATTGTTTTCTGAGACAATGTTTTTCTAGATAAATATCCTTGAGTACTGTATCTGAATTTATTTATTGAATAACTCGGTCTTTATTGTAAGACGAATAATATTTATTCCAAATATGAAATCATAGCTTCAATATTTCAGGAGATATCGTGAAAGCAAACAAAAACACATGAACGCATTTACATACAACGAAGAAGATTTTTTTCCAAAAAAATATATATATTTTTTGGGTTATTTAACGTCGGGTAGTTTAAAAAGCAACTCTTTTCGATGATTTAGCTTTTTCATTTTATAAAAATAGTAAAAATATACAATACTGCTTATTCAACAAAAAAAAAACTTACCAAATAATGTCGTTAATAACTTCGCCGACCACATACACAAAAACAGTCCATACAAGCACCCTATATGAATAAATAGTTGCACTATTAAATCAGGCCATCTTATCGATGGTGAGAATTCTTCTATTTCTCTCCTTAATTTGCTATTTCCTCTGGTTTCTTCATCTAGTTTCTTTATTGTTCTACTTATGTCATTGTCTTTTTCACTAAACACATCATTTAAATCAACACCTTTTTCACTGTTAGCTTTATTGTTTTGATTGCTCCTGCTCCTGGCATCCATAGTTGTTCTGCATGTCAGTTGAGTTACTTCCGGAGGACTTTGTGTTACTGGTGTTGTAGGGCACATCTTATTTTTAGTGTACAATTGTCAACATTTCAAGTGTGATCTGTAAGAAAATATAAACGGGTAATTTTTATTGAAATTTATTACGAAGCCAAAACGTTTAGAGTTGCCTTAACGTTCTAAGTCCCTTACGAAATAATGTAGTTCGTGGTTGTGAAATGCATCATAATGAAATTATTTTAGAACGATACGCATATCTTTAGCAATCTGCAGTTGCTCAGTGAAAAAGTACTTAATACTCTGCAGAGTGTGGGAGCCTGACTACGTGTTACCATTGTTTACTATTATACAGAGCAACTGTGCTCCGAAGCGCAGTGAAGAATGGCTTAGCAAATACGCGTACTTTAGATTACCAATGTTTACTGCAATTCAGCACATCCCCACAAAGTATACCGCGATACAGAACGACGCGCGACGCGCTGCAACGGAAAATTATGTATACCTACTTAGCGGAGTAAAAAAGCCGGTAAAGCCTTCGAAATAATTTTTTGGCGTAGAACAATTAGTGACCTATATATTATTATTATATAAGGTATCCCATTTGACTATTTACGCCATCCTAGACTGGGGCGTGCTTTAATTATTTACAAAAAAAGTACAAATCGGGTAATTTTAAAATATCGTACAATTTATTAAATAACATATTATGATATCTCGCAAACTGTTTGGTCTATCGAAACGACAATTTTTTTGTTGAAAAGTAGACACTTAAGCGCAACTACTAGGACTAGAAATATTTAAAAAAAATAAAAAAATGTCCAAAAAAAAAACAAAAAAGTAAAGTTGTCATGCAAGCGTAATGTTTTCTTCAGTAATCGAAAAACTTTTTTATTTTTGAAAATTTTCATACATAATATGCAAGTGAAACTTGGAAAACATACCGAAAAAGTTTTTGAAAACAATCGCAATTTGTTATGTTTTGTACTTTAGGAGATATTCGTAGTTAAAATCAGTTATATGGCGCGGAGGGGACGGCCGGCCGGCGCCGCGCCTGCGCATCGCGCTGCTAAAAGTGTTTGACCAACGTGCGGGCTAGTAAGACGTCATGTCTTTGTTTCAGAAAGTGTATTAAGTAAAACTTAAATAACTGTCCCAATGACAGCTCGTGCAGAATAAAAATAAATAATATAATAAATGCTACCTACGTGTATGTATATATTAAAAAGTAAGTATAATGTTAAGACATGGTTAGACATTAACAGAGTTTTGGTTTATTTGCTCTTATCTATACTAGTAATTCTCAGATTCTGAATCTGAGTTTTCAATAATAGTTATTTTATTACAGCATGATCTGCATTTACAATCGTTACAACATTTAAGGCCCTGAGTCACACAAATACATCTGTTATTATTACATTTTTGATCGGAGCATCGAATTGACATTTTTCTTAAATTTTCTGGTACAGTCTTTGAAATGTCGGAAGAGTGTCCACGCCAAGTTAGTTTTTTTTGAAATGTCATCTTCTTGTCTGTTAAGAACGATTGGCTTGAAAGGTGATGGTTTCGGTCGATTTGGCCGATTGTTGAATTTTAAAATATTTTGGAAAGGAAAATCAAGCTCTTCTGCATTCAACGAATAAGATCTTTCTCTAGAAATATGCACGTAGTAAAGTAACTGCACCAATAAATTGAGAGCATTGGAGGTCGACGACCGACGGCTCTTCCCCATTCGAAGTATACTAACTTGGTAACGTTTCAAAACCAGTGAAGGCACTGCTGTAAATATGTTTATCTACTTTAATTATATTATATATCTACCTAATACGGGTACTTAATAATACAATAGCTTTATAGAAACACTCTAACAATTTACTGGTTTAGCAAATCTAAATAAACCAATTACAATTGCCAATACTCTAGATTTAATCTTTTTTTCTAGATATACCAGTTTATTTAGGAGATTTTTTTCAGTGATAGTAGCATTTATAATGAAATGAAAATATATTTTTAATAGGTATTTAATAGAAGAAAATAGTTATTAAGCTACTTTTTGAATATGTCATTAACCAGATATTTGTCATATTTATATGTTTTTAAATAAAATTTGTATGCTTCAGTTCCTTTTTATTTGTCTCAAAAATAGTGATAAGCAATTTATTTTTAGGCTAGCAGTGGTATGATTTAATTTTTCGTTTAACCATTGAGAGCAGAATAACCCTATGTGTCACAAAAACGTTTAAATCGGGATAAAATTGCGTATTTTTGGTATCTCATAAATTTCGTGTTCAAATTTGAAATTATTCAGGAAATAAGTTTTCGGAAATCTTATTTCATTATTAGCTGCTGAATAGTATATTATGCAATGACCATTCATTGCAAATGTAAGTTGAATATACTTTTTTCTACGACTGCCCTGAAAATAGACAAAAACGCACTAACAACTGCTCTGGAAAACTGGACATTTGAAACATCGTGTGAAAAGTATACTTTGCACACGGCGTGTGCAAAGTATACTTTTCACACACTTATTCGGGTATTTAGATTAAAGGGCTTCGTCTCCGTTTTAGAGCTTCGCCCTCAAAGGTCCCATACCAGATCTCTAAAAAAGGGGGCCCAATTATAGGGCTTCACCCCCCGGGAGCTCCTTTTTACAAAACGATTGGACAAAATTACGATTATCATTATGTTGCTGAAATACAACTATAGCCATGCAATGTGTTGTGTTATTCCCGTCAATAGTTTGTTCATTTAAGTCGAAGTTATCCATATGAAATATTTTTTTTTGATTGGTCAACCATATCTATGCCTGGTGGTATGTACACTTCTTCGTTATTAAGCTTTTGTCTTGCAAGAGCCGTTGTGAGTTGTCGAACGTCATTGTAAGTACAGCTCAAGCCAATCTCAGATAACATTTCTAAAAGTTGTTTACTACGAACAAAATGATGAACAAATAGTCCCAATCCAAATTGAAAGTAGTTTTTCTTATATGTTTTGAGCTCAGTGCCATTATATTAATATTGCAAGGTATAACGGCTTGCGGAACCTCATTTTGCAAATCAATAATATTAGCCAAGACACAAATGTTAGTAGTAACTTAGGTACTTGTTTTTCAAACTCACTTGGGTTTATGTTCTCGGGTACAGGAAAATCTCTGTGCTGAGGCTGGAATTCACGCATTTGCCTTTTTAATATTTCCGCTGCCTTATGCAAAATTAGTTGGTCGTTATGCATATTATTTTCGATAAAAATCTCATCTACCGCATCATTGGACTGATCTGATAAATTATTCTCCTCCTGTTGAGATACGGTTTCTCGGTGTTGCTTCGAAGGTCTTTTAAATTTATTTTCTGTAGCTTTAACATTTCATTCTGATATGTAGTGACTATAGCAACTTCTGTGATATTTGGCGTCGTAAGCAAATAAATCTTCGTTTCCAGACGGTTTTGAAACTATAATTATATCTTCTTTTTTTCTAGCCGCTTCAATAATTTTCTGGTATGTCTTTTTACCAGTCCCTACTAGAAATAATATATTTTTCTTCAAACGTTACTAAAACATGACATTGTTTAACTCAGTTGGCAAGGTTAAAGTGTCACTTCTGATGCCAAGACACTCAAAATCTTTTGAAATGAACTTCAAAAGCAAAGAAGACTTGAATATGAAATATAATTGCTTGACGTCATGTTACAGAAACAATGAATGCCATGGTTATTTTTCGTTGTCAAAGGAAAGCCGAGGAAAACATTTTATGTTAAGTGGGGGGCCAAACATATAGAGGGCTAGGACTTAAATTAAATAAGGTTACTACAAACATAGAAAAGATCTCTTGATCTAAAAACAGCGAGGAGTTCAGATCATTCCTCTCCTTATGAAGAAATAAATATTTATTTTGAAATACTTTTCCTCGCCATAAGAACATGTGAACTTCAGATATATATTTTTTTTATTTGAATCCGCTAAGGTGAAGAAATACTTCTCTCGACACAAAGTAATATTCTTTTGCCACATATGAAAGTCAATATGCTCTTGGAATAACGTCAATTCCCTCAGTTTGAGAACTCTTTTCTATGTGTGTATAGTTGCGACTGTATGGAAGAATAGGAAAATGGCTGCAAACAAAAATTTTGGGATGCTACACCCTGATTGTGCCACATTTTTATTAAAAATACGAAGATCTGCGACACTGAATGATATTAAATATTTTTTGTGGCCTAACAAACCCGAAAACAGACCCTATATATCACAATACAAAATAGTTCTTACTTACCAGTTTGCACTGAATATAGTTTCTCTCTTTTTTTGCTTTATCTTTTTAGGTCCACTTTTATTGCAGATTAGGCACATGCTTCTTATGTTAAATAGGCCGATGGTACTTCTAGTTTTTTTAGAAGAAATCTCTTGTAGATTTTGCGTTTTACTAGTACTGGCAGATCCAATATTTTGGACCCTAGTGTATGTTTTTGTACAACTCAGATGATACTTTACTTTTTCACTTCCATTTAAAATGGCTTCTTTTTTTTCCAAAATTTTTTGACTAACAATATTTCTTCTTTTCTCTGCGGTACCAACTATAGTTTGTAGACCCTGTTTTGTAGGGTTTTGCACAACCGATTTGTCCTGATTTTCAACAGATTCTCCACATATAATGCACTCCATTTTATACCTAGTAGGAAATTTTAAGATACTATTTTAAAAATGTATATGATACTGTAATTAATGAGGGACCTACCTACGCAAGGCTCGCAGAATTAAATACAGATAAGTAAAACCTCTTTTAACTCTTGTTAATTCTGCTCACTAACAGTAAACATCACATCATAATAATGTAATAAAAATAATCCCCTACATGATGCCGACACGTTTAGAATGCCTGTTATGACGAGTTTTTGCCTCGGCGTGCGTGCAGCGTGCTGGTCTTCCGGGTTAGGTACACCGATCTCTAGGTATAGTGTAGCAAGCGGGGGACACGCGTGATTTTTAGCGCTCTAAATTTCGGCACGGTTATTACGTGTCCTGTTCATCTTAACTTATTACAATGTTTTTAAAAAACTTCTATGATTGTTTTGCTTCAATTTACTCGCAGGAAGTATGTGAAAATGCTTAAAAATAAAAAAGTTTCTCGATTGCTCAAGAAATCAATGCACAAAAAATAAATACGATAAAAGTTCAGCTGCACTGACACCAGCGCTAGGATGTCTCCTTTCAAATAAGAAAAAGTTTACTTTAATATATTTAATAGTTTTAGAGTTATCACGAGTTATATCTTAAAAAATACGTTTTTTGTAGTTTCCATATTTTCACACATTTTTCGCTATAAAAAGAGTCTGGCGATGTCGTAAATATCGATTTATAATAGCCAATAACATTCCCAATAAGGCTACATACCACTTGTCTTGTTCTACCTCAATATTTTTTTTCTCGTAATAGAAGCGTCCTTCAAGCGCGTTTTTACTCCGCTAACTGTATCTAGCAAGTTTTCTACAGCGCCTCGGTGGCGTAGTAGGCAGAGTACTTGCCTGTCATTCCTGCGCTGGGGGTTCGATTCTCGTCGATCGCGACAGATGTTTTTTTTATTGTTTTTATTAAATTACCATTTTTTCTTAATTTTGGGTTAGTTTTGGTTAGCACTTAGTTAGTTCCTGTTGATTGAGCCCCCGTAGCGAACGAAGCGAGCGGAGGGCCATGCAAAGCCATAATAATGGCGATGTGCTGAATTGCAGTAAACATTGGTAATCTAAAATACGCGTATTTGCTAAGCCATTCTTCACTGCGCTTCGGAGCACAGTTGCTCCGTATAATAGAAAACAATGGTAATACGCAGCCGGACTGCCATCTCCTGGGTGAAGATGAAGCAAATACCTCCTGGCTGCAAATATATTTGCTGGTTAGTAAAAATTGCTCTTCATCGCCAAGGGCCAAGTACTACACAATAAATAATCCTAGTTACACTATTAATCCACCGAAGAAGAACCATATAGGTGTTTAATTTTTTCATTGGCTATACAGGGTGGTCAAAAAGTAATAGTACATAGAACATCACTGAATTTCTGGCATAAGAATATTACGATCGAAATAAATTGCCCTATTGCGTAAGTTGATATTAAGAAAAATACAGGGTGCTAAACTTATTTTCTATTTTCGGTTTTATTTAACATTTTTCCAATTATTTGTCATATAGCTACGTGTGTCAATTTTAAAGAAAAAAGTCTCTTGAGTTTTTCTGCTAAAATCGTTTTCCACTATTAAGCAAAATATCGTTTCTCTGCATTTAAAATAAATCAATAAACAATTATGGTCTACTACATTTTTAATTTGAAATAAATATAAATTAGGACGATTAACTATATATATATATATATATATACGTATTACAAAATGAAAATAAACATTTGAGTGGATATTCTCAAAAAGACCTGCACCCCTTTCGACACATCTGGTAGCTCATTTATTAATAGATCGGGTAGCGCATTGAACTGAACGACGATTATGTCTAATACTAACTGCAGCATTGCTAATCCGATCAAGTAGCGCTCTCGTGTCTTGTTGCATAAACCAATAATTTCATTCAAACCCAGAGACAATAATCTAGAAGATCCAAATCTGGTGACCTTGGAGGCCAATTTTTAGGACCGCACCCGCCAATCGAACGATTGGGAAAAGCAATCTTTAATTAACTCCGGACTTGGAGACTGAAATGCGGAGAGGGACCATCATGTTGGAAGTACAGTCGTTGCCTAATATCTAAGGGATTATGATCCAAGATTCAAGATTCATGATTCAATAGATTCAATATATTACGGTTAACAATTATTACAAACAATTTTACCACGTCAAAAAGAAAATAATTTTAGGTTGCATAAATTATGTCAATACTTAGTTAAAAAATATACACATTAAATAACACTAATAAACATTACATTTAAAATGGCATTAATACCAGTTAAGACGATACTATATACACCAAACAACATTGCAACTAAAACTAACACTTTAAAAACCTATACATTGGCGAACATTTACAAACGGCTCGGTCTCAGCCCGCAGCGTATCTGCCGGAACGAGCCAGGGCCAGAAGCAATCAAGACCGGCACTAACCCGTCCCAAGAAACACACTACATGCCCAGCAGGAGCCATGCAGAAAAGCAGATTATAAAAACTCAAACTCCAAGAACTCCCGAGCACTATAAAAGGCATTCCGCAGTAGAATTCCCTTTATACTGGACTTAAAAGATTTCTCTGGCAGACCCCTCAGATTGATGGGTAGGTGATTATAGTACTTTGGACCCAAGTAATTTGTTGACATTCTTGTTCTTTCAAGTCTATGGTAATCAGTTCTTATTTGATTACCATGTCTAGTAGGATACTCGTGGTAACAATTATTAAGGCTGTAGTCGCTGAAATTTCGATGACAATAGACAAGGCATTCATATATGTATCTTGATGGAATTGTCATAATACTTAGCTCTTTGAATGTCTGCCTTGTATCAGCCCTGTAATCAAGACCTGCAACGACCCTCACAGCCCTCCTCTGCAGTCCAAAGACTCGTGCTGCTTGTGAGGAGTGACCCCATGTCAAGACAGCGTAACAGGCCACCGACTGGAAAACACCATGAAAAGCCTGGAGAAGGCACGGTTTAGACAACACCCTTTTTAAGGTTTTTAATAAAAAAACGCATTTGGACAGACGACCAGCCATGTAGTCTACATGCCTGTCGAATTTTAATGTTGGGTCAAGATGTACTCCCAAAAACCGTACCTCTTCAATGTTCTGATCTATACTCCTCAATCCGAAGATAGTATTTTCTGTCTTAGCATCATTCAAAGCCAGTCTATTAGCTGCAAACCAAGCCTTCAGTTCATTCACACTAGCATTCACACATTCAGTTAACCTCTCCATGCATACGTCAGACTCCGAAACAGATGTATCGTCGGCAAACAACATAACCTTCGATGTCGGAACAGAACTATTTATGTCATTGACATATATTAAAAAAAGAAGAGGACCTAGCACCGAGCCCTGAGGCACACCATACTTCAGTCCAGCCTCACTTGACAGCTTTCCCCCATATGAGGTCAACTGCGTACGTTCATCCAAGTAGCCACTCAGCAGACGGACACTAGTCTCGTCAATCCCATAGAACCTCAGCTTATCGAGGAGAATATTATGCGAGACACAATCGAAGGCCTTGGAGAGGTCACAGCACGTTACACTAACATACCTCCCCTCCTCAAAGGCCTCCGCTATATATCGCAACAACCCAAGGACAGCCAAGGTCGTTGACTTTCCAGCTCTGAATCCAAACTGACTATCCG
>MU181961.1:532855-563738 GCA_016904865.1 Pissodes strobi
GACTCAGATTATGTTATAGGACTAACAAATTTTGAAACTTTTAATGCTATTCCCAACATTGATGAAACTAATAACAAACTTTATTATGGGAATGCAAACGATTACGTTGAAATATCTGCTGGTAGTCATGAAATAGGCGATATAAATAAATTTCTACAAAAAATTTTTTATAAAAAAGGAATATATTTTCACTTATATGCTAATCATAACACTTTACAATCTGAAATTAAATTCACTGTAGATATTACATTTAAAGATGAAACTATTGGAAAAATTTTAGGATTTAAAAACCAAACTATTAAAGGTGATGAAAAAAGTAAATTATCTGACAATCCAGCTGAAATCATAAAAGTTAATTCTTTATGCATAGATTGCAGTATTGCTGAAGGTTCTTATCTGAACGGAAGGCCTGTCCATATCAATTTTTCCCAAACGTTTCGCCAGGATTTAAAATAATTGAAAGTTCTCAAAATATTATTTATTTATCAGTAATAGTGAAAGCAGTAGACAAGATTACTGTTAAAATATTAGATTAGAATCTCGATTTTGTTAAGTTTCGAAAAGAAACTGTTTCACTCAGGTTACATGTAGAAAAACTAAATTCATAATGGCTTTTTTTTATAATAGAAACGATATTCAATCAATACCCAATATTCAACAAATTCAAAAAACATATAAAGCTGAACATAATAAAGTTAAGTTTAGTAGTCGAGTCAACGCTAATAGACTAACAAGTACAAACAAGCAGTTTCTTAAATCACTCGGACTTAAACTGCTAAAATGAGTATCCCTAATGTTAGTGAAAAACTTTATATTGACAATTCTACTACTCACTCAGAGTTGCATTCTTATCAGACATATTTGCCAACAAAATTAAATAATAATGATGAAATACTAATTTCCGTTCATGAAATTGAAAAGTATACTCTACGTTGTGAAAGTTTTCTTTACATAGAGGGAAAATTATCTAAAACAGTTTCTAAAACACTATCTCTTGTAAACAATGGGATAGCATTTCTCTTTAGAGAAATGAGATATCAGTTGAATGGAGTTACCATCGATTCTATAAGGGATGTTGGATTAACATCCACTCTAAAAGGTTATCTCTCATATAATACAAATGAATCAGACAAATTAAAAAATGCAGGATGATCACCAAAGATATCAAATCAATTAGTTGATGAAAAAACTGGTTTATTTAACGTTTGCATTCCTCTTAAAATGTTAATGGGTTTCTTTGAAGACTACAGGAAAGTTAAATTAAACGCAAGACAGGAGCTAATACTTGTGCGAGATAACACTGACAATAATGCTATTATAACTACCGATCCAAATGAAGTACCAAAAGTTACTCTTCACAAACTAACTTGGAATATACCACATATTTCAGTAGCAATCCCTCAAGAATTGTCATTAACAAAAATTATTGATAAGGGAACAGATTTGGTTACTGCATTTAGAAGTTGGGAATTAGTTGAATATCCGGAACTGTTAAAAACATCCAGACACAATTGGCCTGTTAAGACATCTACTAGGGTTGAAACTCCTCGTCATGTTATAGTTGCGTTCCAACAGGAGAAGAGAGATTCGAAAATAACAAATATGAGTGAATTTAATGATATAAACTTGAGAAATATTAAAATTTTTTTGAATTCTGAAAGATACCCTATAATCTTCTCCTAGACATAAGTAATATTAAATATGCTATATTGTATGAAATGTATTCCCAATTTCGATCTTCTTATTATGCAAAAACCGAAGAACCTTTATTTGATCCAAGCGATTTTAAATCAAAAACTCCTATTGCTTATATAAATTGCCCACATCAGAAGGATTCTTTACAAGCTGGACCTGTAGTAATGAAAGTAGAATTTGAACTAAACAAAGATTTAGAAAAAGATACTTCAGCGTATTGTTTAATATTACATGATAAATTTTTCACTTACAACCCGCCCACTAAACTTGTTAAACAACTTTAATTTTCGAGCTGTTCTGAATGTTAAATTCAGGTATAATTTCCATCCCCACCCCTTTTGCAGTGCTAAATTTATTTAACATTTCAACAAATATTTCTTAGTTATATAATAGTATATTATATACCTAGGTTGAGAAGTAAGCCATTATGTACCGAGCACTTTTATATATATAATGTGCGAGGTTAATAATGGCCTTCTCAACCGAGGTATATATAGAATTTTTTTTACTACTAACACTGATATATTACCATATTTGATTCGATTTGATTTTTATATTAGTCATTTTCTACTTATTTTTCAAATAGTTCGAAATATCAGGTAGCCTGGAAGTTCAGTTGTCTAACTGACAGAATGAATTTAATAATCTCCTGACAGCTCCATACATACAAAGTACCTTCTTTCCATCTAAATTTTGACAAAATCGCATTATTAATAAGAATACTATGGGGAGTCATGAAAAGTGAGTCATACTGTATATAATTTTTTTACTAATAGCACTGATACAATCCTTATCATTATTTGAATTGATTAGATTTTGAAATTAATCATTTCCTACTCATTTTTCAAATAATCCGAAATGACAACTAGTTGTCAAACTAACAAGTTGAAACTTAAATGACATTTTCCGTTTCATTATTGACCTAGGTTTTTTTAAATATTATTATTTACCTAGGGTGAGAAATGTTACTTCTCATTTGAGGAATGGAGTAAATAATGGTGATTTATCATGTTAGTAGTAAAAAAAAGCATTTAAAGATAGAGCTACTCTAAGCAGTTTTTAAATTAATTCATAAAGTAATGACATTACAATATGCTCAAAAAATAGATATTTTTAATAAAATTTTAGAAGAACTGAAAAAACGTACAGAATCATATTCAAATAAAAACTTTGTATTTAAGAAATTTGCCAGTTTAAAAATATGAGGTTAGTTTTGGATATGCAAGCGTTTAAAGATGAAAAGAATAGGTTTCTACCTAAGGAATTGGCTGCCTATGATGGAGAAAAAATTATATGTTTTCAAACAACCCTTTTCCTTGAATTCTCTTTCTCCTGAAGCTCACAAGCAAGCTGTCTGGTTAATGAAAAATTACCACTGCATTAATTGGAATATCGGTTATACCCCACTTCGCCACTTTTCATCAATTGTAAAAAAAATGACTGAAGAAGCACAACTCCGTAACTCGGTATAGGATCTATTGTTCTCCTTAGTACAGCAATTCGTCCGATGCCAAGAACGGCTAACAGAATAATAATCCCTGAAAAAATCCCCTTGACAGGCCCTCCTTTCTTATTTCTAAACAGTAACATCCTTACATCATAAAACTCTAAATATCTTAAAAATACGTGATAAATTACTAGCCTGGCACTATTATCCCAGGCTCCCTGTAAAGGAGGGTTGATTACTCAAATTCGTAGAATGCTCACACTGCAAAGCGTAAGAGCTTTCAACATTACTGCAAAACGTAAACACTTTCAATATTACTGCAAAGCGTAAGAGCTTTCAACATTACTGCAAAACGCAAAAACGTTCAATATTAATGCAAAGCGTAAGAGCTTTCAACATTACTGCAAAACGTAGACACTTTCAATATTACTGCAAAGCGTAAGAGCTTTCAACATTACATGCAAAGCGTAAAAGCTTTCAACATTCAAATTATTTAAACAAATTAAAGGAAAAATAGTCAGATATTGCTTAACCTACTGATATAAATTAAAAGAAAAATAATTTTTTTCTTGCTTTTTCTCCATGAGCCACTCAGTTCCAACCAACAAAAATCTATAGAAACATAACAAACAACCAGATTTATGTTGAATGCTCACACGATTTTTTCAACTCACCATTTAAGCAGGACACTCATCAGAAAGCTCTCCAGGCCAAATGCGTACCATATCAAAAGCCACAGTCCTCCTCTTGTTGGTTGCCAAGTTCTTAAGCTCGATTCGGCCATTTGGAAGAATGGTTACAATTTCAAATGGGCCTTCGTACTTCGGTTCCAGTTTTGCAAGATGTGAATTCCCAGACGGGTGGTAGACAAAATCACCTACTCTAAATTCCTTAGGCGTTTTTCGTGCTTTGTCAAATAAATTTTTAGAGTAGTCCGCGTGTCGTTTCATACGTTCGTATGCCAGTTCTCTGTCTCTCTCTAATTCGAAGCTATTACCAGTAGTATTCGCAAGATGTTTTGTTAGAGCTTGTATATCCCTGTCATCGCCATTAAGGCCAGTGAGCAAATAAAACGGAGTGAAACCAGTTGACTTTTGCACGGTTGAATTTAAAGTGTGTTGTAATTTCGCAACCGAGTTCGGTCATTCTGTTTTATTTCGAATTTCGGTTCTCAACAAATTTAAAACTGTAGACACATACCTTTCAACCTGCCCATTTCCGCGAGGGGCGCTTTTCGCTATTAGATGGTGATCAATTTTCGAGCTAGATAATAATTCCTTCACCGCCCGATCCGTGAAATTTGTACCACGATCGGATATAAATCTTATAATGTTGCCAAAAATATTTAGATAAACCTTTAATTTTTCGCACTTCTCTATGCCAGATAACGATTTAAGTGGAATCAAAAAAATGTATTTTGTAAATGCGTCGACCAAAAGTAATAAGTGCTTATGGCCTTCCGCCGTTTCCGGGAATGGACCGACGCAGTCTGCATGCACCGTGTGAAAAGGGGTTGGGATCTTGTCAATGGGATGTAAAAATCCTTGTTTTGGGCCTGAGTGTTGTTTACTTGCGATACATTTTAAACAGTGATTACAATATTTCCCGACGAACCTTGCCATGCCGGGAAACCAAAAATAGTGATTTATTTTTGCAAATATCTTATCTATCCCGATGTGGCACTGTTCGTCATGAAACATCCTCAGCAACCCAAGGCGGACAAAGGCTCTATAAACTGGCGGGTTTTGACCCGGGTTAATTTTTCGGAAAAGGAAATCATTTTGACAAAAACAATCCGAGGTCAATTTGCCCTCTCTTAACTTATCAATTATTTCCTGCGTTTCTTGATCTTTAAGTTGATTTATCTTAAGCCAATTATCAGTAGAAATGGTTGAAATATGAAAAACTGTTGTGTCTTTAACGGGGTTTCTACTCAAATAATCAACATGGGGTATATGCTTGCCCTTTCTGTACTCAATTTGAAAATCAAAGGTTTGAAGAAATAACCACCACCTCGCGATCCGAGGAAGTAAATCTCTTTTGTTTTGCGTCAACTTTAGGGAGTTGCAATCTGTTATTAATTTAAAGGAGATGCCTGTTAAGTAAATTCTAAAATGTTTAACCGCATAATAGACGGCAAGAGTCTCCAGTTCATATGAATGATTCGTCATTAGAAGCACGTTTTGAAAAATATGACACAACTTTCAATTCCTTGTCGTGACGCTTAAATAAAATTGCTCCGAACCCTACCGAACTAGCATCTGTGTGTAACTCTGTCTCTAAATTTGGGTCAAAAATTGCTAATAAAGGCCTTTGGCTTAAAAATGCGCAAACATAATTTTTAGCAATTTCTTGTTCCACGCCCCAAACAAACTTAACATCTTTTTTTGTAAGATTTGTGATACATGCTGTGTGAGAGGCGAATTCAGGGATGTATTTGCGGAAGTAACTGGCCAGTCCCAAAAATTGCCTGACTTGTTTAACATTTTTAGGATCGGGTGCGCTTAAAAGTGCATTGACTTTTTGTTGGCGGGGTCTAATACCAAACTCTGATACTTCTTGTCCGAGATAGTCAATTTTATTTTCGAAAAAACGGCATTTCTTTATGTTCAAGGAAAAACCGGCAGATGATAACGCATTTAAAACTCGTTCTAATTTGGCAAATCCTTCAGCTATTGTTAACGAGGTGATCAAGATATCGTCTAAATAAATTAAGCAATCTTTATCGCGTAAATTTCCAAGGGCATTACAAATGGCACGTTGGAAAACAGCGGGTGCGTTCGAAAGACCAAAAGGGACTCTAAGGTAATCGTAATGGCCATCAGGCGTAACAAAAGCGGTCTTTTCTATTGAATTCGCCGCTACTGGTATCTGGTGGAACCCGGACGCCAGGTCAAGTGTAGTAAAATATTTATGTTTCCCTAATCTGTCAAGTTGTTCATCAATTCTGGGTAGTGGCCGTTTGTCTTTTATAGTGATTTTATTGATAGCTCGATAATCACAGCACAATCGAAAACTCCCGTCTTTTTTGTGTACTAAAACAACCGGACTGGCATAAGGTGATTTGCTTTCGCGTATAATGCCATTTTTTAATAAATCATTTATTATGGTTTTTAGTATGTCCCTTTCTGATAAGGGCATACGATATGGGCGATGACAAATAACCTTATCCTCAGAGAGTTTAATTTCGAATTCTGTAGTCTTTATTGCAGACACGGAATTTCCGATCGTAATGTTAGCGGAAAATTTTTCAAGCAGTTGGTTTAACTGTCCTAAGGATTCCCCTAGTAAGGGCGTAATAATTTTTTCGGAGGAAATAGCAAAATTAATTGATAATACTTGGGTTGTAATAGGCTCATTTTCCAAAATAATTTGGGTTCCGTTAGAATCGGTACAAATTTTGACACCTTTGTAATTTAACAAATCTCTACCTAGGATCGCGTCAAAAGGGATGTCTGCGTTATCTACCACACAAAAACAAACTTGGAACGCAGTGCCATTTTTCTCGATATTTAAAGTAGTTTTTGTAAGAAATGAAACAACGTGATTACCAATACCCTTTAACATTACAAAATTTGGTTCTAATCGACAATTTAGCTGATTGGCGAATTTTTCCGCGAGCAGACTACATTCTGCTCCCGTGTCAATCAAGCAATTGACTTCTACGTCTTGAATAAAAAATTTGGTGCAAAAATTATCATCTAGCTTTACCGAAAAGTAGTTGACGTTTAGGAATCCCTGTTTTTCTTTTCGTATTTTTTGAAAACATTTGTCAGCAGTATGGCCAATCTTATTACAGTAATTACAATTAGGTGAAAAAGGTATAGATTGTTTTTTTGCCTCCTGTTTGCCACTTTGCCCCTCAGGATAGTGTCGCTGTAAATGACCGGGTTTGCGGCACGTATAACATAATTTTGCTTGAGAATGCTCAGAATTTGTTAATTGCCTTTTATATCTAAAATTTGAATTATTGCCAGTCTGATTTTTAGCAGCTTCATAATTACCCAATAAAGACAATAGCCCAGAAATTGACTCTACATTACTACAAAAAGTGGCAGTTTTAACATGAATATCATCAATATCCCCAATAACAAGCTCTAACAATTGTTCCGTGGTCAAATTAAAGTTTAACGCCTGAATCAAAGAAATTTTAGTTCTGGCATACTCACAATACGATGTAGCGTTGCGGCTGGTAAACAAACTCGCTTTGCGAAATTTTTCATTCAAGTTTTTCCTGGGGGGATAGAGATTTCGTAACTCGTTCTTGAAATTTTCCCATGTTCTCTCCGCTGGCTGCCACTTGTTGTACCAATGCTTGGCTTCCCCGACTAAGCCACTAACACCTCTGGTTAATTGTTCGAAATCCGACCATTTAAAAGTCTTGCCAAGTTTTTCAATTTCGTCACACCACTTAAACGCACCGTCATTGTCATTAGGACAGAATTTCGGCACTTCAATTGACGACACGGGCCCCATATTCCGGCACGATAGGTCCCTCATTTCTTGAAGCGTCGCCGTTAACACTTGCGTTAGTTCTTCCATTGTTCAAAATTATTTTCGAAGATTTATATTTTTTTTAAATTAACGATTACACGTCAGGATATAAAAAACACTTGCGGTACTCCTAGTAAGCCGATCCACCACTTCTGATGTGAACTACACCTTTATTTCCTCGGTCTAATTAAATAAAACACTCCGTAACTCGGTATAGGATCTATTGTTCTCCTTAGTACAGCAATTCGTCCGATGCCAAGAACGGCTAACAGAATAATAATCCCCGAAAAAATCCCCTTGACAGGCCCTCATTTCTTATTTCTAAACAGTAACATCCTTAGATCATAAAACTCTAAACATCTTAAAAATACGTGATAAATTACTAGCCTGGCACTATTATCCCAGGCTCCGTGTAAAGGAGGGTTGATTACTCAAATTCGTAGAATGCTCACACACACACTTGACATTATTTTACGACATAAAAACTAATAAATTTACACAAGAGGCCTTGCCCTAATAAATGTGTCAATAGGAGACTAATTAATTCTAATCTTAAGTATACCGACTAAATACTATTAATATTGTAACAAGCAAATTGTGGAGAGGCGACGTGCGACGTTCAAATAGGCGAGGACGTGACAACCCTGGAAAACGAATGGCGCAGCAGTAGAATCGAATCGGTGTTATATAATACGGAGTATATGGATAGATTAGAAATAAGGCGTAGATATAGTTACTGTACGATAGCAGAGTCGACTCATGGCGTTATGTAATTATGACAACTGTACTGGCGAAGGTGTAACGTGTTACTAAAAATTAGGCGTTTACAGATCAGAAGTCGGGATAACCTACGTATTGTTATTTGTTGTGGAGAACGGTGAAATACGCGATATCGGCGAGTTAAATCGCAGTGGCAACTTCTTCTTTTTTGTGAGTGGCGATATCACAAAAACTCATAACAAAAGGCGGGCGTTTGTTGCTATCCTTGACAGTGGATTGACATTTGGCGATTTTTCAGATATTCACCATAATAATAAACAAGTGTGTGCTAATTAATTAGTGATTATTGTAAAAATTGTGGCGTATTTTAACTGTGTTTATTGGCATTGGTGTTTAAAAGGCGTTTTTCAAGTGATTTCCTATGGAGGAAGGCCGAAGTGACGAGTTAGAGCTCGATTACGAGTTGGAATTGAGCGACGGTGACCACGGCGAAGGCGATTCGGCGATGGAAGACGAAACAGTTTCCATGGTACATAAGCTGTTGAAAGGCGGTTTGGCAACTAGTATCCAGCAGATTGTGGCGGCCGAAATGGCAAAGGCGACGAAACAAAGGGCGGCCGTTGATACTGGCGGTATCAAGGGTATCAGAAAAGGCGATAAATCAGGTGAGAGCGCTCCTCAGGCGGTAGTAGAGCATGCTTGTAGCGATAAGGCGGACTCCGCTTGCAGTTTGGGCTGTATGGGGTCAAGGGCAAGGGCAGGCGGCGACATTATTGACCCTTTCGATCCTGACAGCCAGGACTGTAACGTAGTCAGTTGGTTGAGCAAAATTCATCAGTTGGGAGATATTCATGAATGGTCGAACTATGAGAGAGCGTATTTTATGCAGGCGAAATTGCAAGGCGCAGCAAGGTGCTGGTTTAATCGGCTCGATGAATATGACCTCTCATGGGAAGACTGGAAGGCGGCTCTTAGGAAGGCGTTTCCTAGAGTGCATGACTTTGCTCAGCTGCTCAAGGAGATGATAGCGAGGGTTAAATTGGACGGCGAAACCATGACCCATTATTATCATGATAAAATGGCGTTGATCGAAAGGTGTGGGCTTTCAGGCACAAAGGCGCTATCATGTCTGATTGACGGTCTACCTCTCGATCTACAGGCGAATGCGAGGGCATTTGGCTGCTCTTCCCCTGGCAACTTGTATGCTGGCTTTCTTTCCTCTTTTGACAGATATCGGCGTCCATCAACCGATATTGTGGAAATGGAGGGGCAAGGAAGTCCAGGGTCATGCGCAGGCGAAGGCGACGAAGACTTTGCGGTCTTCTGAGGCGATTCTCAAATTGAGAGAGGCGTTTGGCGAATTTTGGGTACCCAAGGCGTACTATTTCCAACTGCTGGCGCGGGCTGGCGTTTACGAGCAAGGCGTTTGCTGACTTTTTGGCGAGGCGAGGTGTAAAACACCGAGGGCGATAGGTTAGGTTAAAAGGTGCATGCAAGTGAGTCTGACTGGCGAGGTGCAAAGGGCGAATGGTCAGGTTGAAAGGTGCATGCAAGTGAGTTTAACTGGCGAGGTGCAAATGGCGAATGCTCTGTTGGCGAAAGGCGAGAGCTATGGCGATTTAAGGTCCAAACTTCTTATTGAGATAGCAAAAAGCGAGTGAAAATCTGACAAAGGCGTAATATAAAGGTGATATTCGATAAAAGGCGTATGGTTGCAACCACAGGCGAAACCTTTAGGGCAGGCGATTTGGTGTTATGGCGAATGCACAGATCGATAAGATCTGGTTGATTTACTGGCGAGTTAAATTAATGAGGGCATTAATTGTTGCAGGATGGCCGAATGTAACAAGCAAATTTTGGAGAGGCGACGTGCGACGTTCAAATAGGCGAGGACGTGACAACCCTGGAAAACGAATGGCGCAGCAGTAGAATCGAATCGGTGTTATATAATACGGAGTATATGGATAGATTAGAAATAAGGCGTAGATATAGTTATTGTACGATAACAGAGTCGACTCATGGCGTTATGTAATTATGATAACTGTACTGGCGAAGGTGTATTGGCGAAATAAAACGTGTTACTAAAAATTAGGCGTTTACAATATTGTTTGCTTCTAAAGACTAGGCTTTTGTCAAAAATCGAGGAAATGCTCACATGTATAATAATTTTTTTATCAATGATTAAAAAAAAATTAATTATCTTTGTTTTATTAAATCATTTTGTTTCCTACTATACACATACGTTCTTATAATGTAATTTTAACATATTGAGTTCTAATACAAACTTTAATCTGTCTTTGGTTTTTAAGAACTCGCTGCACACTTGAACACCCTTTTTACAATACTCAGCATGTTGCACATAGTTCTCATACCACAATATATCTTGAGGTTCAAAGTCGTTACCCGCAAGAGCATAAAACCGCGAACAGGCTTCGGACATAAGAAAGTTTTCATACATTTCTATTGCAAAGTTCTCCATTTTACACTTACACTTCTACTTGAAGTTCTCCCAATTCTTCCTCTGCTAATTTTATCACGTCTAATACGGACAGATCTTCTATATATTTCTTCAAACTAACCACTTCAAAAAAAAAATCCTAATTCTTTTACTTGAACTACAACCTGCAATACATCAAAATTTTCAAAATGTTGAGCACAAGCGGACGCACCTTTGGCATAATATTCAGCAACCTCACAATAAAAGTAAACATATTCTGGTCTGCTATGCATAGCTTGATCATAATTAACTAAGGTTAAATGGCTAAATTCTTCTTGGAACCTTTTCACAGACTCGTTCATAACTGCTAATGAATAGAACTGAATGTAGCAATGTTTCTTATAAAAAAAAATTCCCTCTTATTACCACATTGATGTTCTGGGAATGATATAAACTACTTCATCATCTTCATCATTATTATCACCAAATAGAATAGTTTCAAAAATATCTACAATTGATTTAGTTTCTTTCACAATAGCTCTTTTTTGATTAGTATATTTTATATTAATGTAATCACAATGACTTCTACACAATGGGCAAACATCCTTCGTTTTTAACCATTCTGTTAACCAATCTAAACAAAATTTGTGTTCACACCAATTTGGTGTGCAAATGTTTTTTTTTTCAAGGGATTGAAACAATTAGGACTTTAATATTCATAAAGTTTGGTGAACCGCTGATATTTTTTTTTGCTTTTTTACTTATAGCTAAGTTTATTATTATTAGATAGTTTAGTTTTTTTGGGGGGGGGTTCAAGCCATCTTCGGTTTCATACCAGAAAATATTTATATCAGAATTTTGGGCCTTCGCAATTTACTTTTACGCTTTTGTATTTATCGCCATTTTTGGCTAGTTTGCTCTTACGCTTTTGTCTTTACCACTTTTTCACTGGCCCATCTAGTTCTTTTCAAATAAAGAGATAGTATTGTATTTGCGGCGTTTTTATTTGGCTCCACAATCTTTTGTAATTTAAATTTTAGCTCTTTTAGATCGGTGTTGGCGTTCTCTTCCTTTGCGATTCTTACCGGCAAGGTTTATCTTGAGGAACCGAGGTCTTGCAGCAAGTTCCAAGAATAACGCGGGGATCTCCAGTTTTGTCCGTAACGAACTCGGTGGCGCCCAAAGAACCACTCTCCGGAGCAGCGGGCAAACTGCGCGCACACTTTACAACTTGCTACAGGGCCTTGCATTCTGATCTTGCTGGATATTTACTTTAATGAAAGAGATCTGGTCAAATTCGTTAAGTGGATATTAATAATACTCTCGGTGGAACTCGTCATAGCTCCACGAGCATCGAAAAACTTTAAAAATCATTACTCGTTTAAACAATAAAAAAAATATTATTTCTATTACACGGAAAGCGCGTCGCAATTTCTTGACACTTTCTATCATTGTATTACACAGCTCTTAAGAACGACGTGCACGGCCACGCAATCCCCATCGTCGCCTTTCATCAGCAGAAAATCAGTGTCGTCAGCCTTCGTCAAAAATTCGTTTTTCGCCGACTGACAGCAAAATACTAATTTTACAAACAAATAACTATCAATAAAGTATCCCTACCACGTTAAAAAGACGCCTCTTAAGAATATTAATAACAATAAATGGAATATTTTATTATTTAGCATGCATAAACCAATTTATATTTAATAATAAATATTATTTAATAGTTTTTATTAAGCACAATAGCTGATAATTTTAAATATATTAGTTTCCTTTAACTGGAGAAGAAGTCCGAAATGGGATCGCATTTCATGTTAAGAATATACGAGCTACAGATGCAACAGCATTGATTCTAATAAATATTAAGAAGAATGGCATAAAATCATTTTAGCTTACAGGAAAGAAATAGAAATATTGACAATTTAATTTACTTGTTTTTGATAAAAATACTATCTTGATCAATAAATAACATATAAAAATAAAAATGTTAATCGAAAGAATAAAATATACAATCCCCAATAAATCACACTATTACATTGCCAAAGTAATGTAATTGCAACGATATGGTTGAAATACTTAAATAACAAATCACAAAATACAATTTACTTTAGCAAAAATGGTATCAGTCAGTCTCGTTGATATTGTCAGTATCGAAGCACTTGCCATCATTACTCAACTTATATACGAAACAACTCGGATCTCCGAGATGGATCTTTTTCTTGCCACAAATCCTGACAGTACACAATTAAAGTTGATACGCCATTAGGCACTTCCGACCACAAACTTATTACAACGGTTTGCGAACAGCCACTGCTACAGAAGGATCCACCATTGCCTCGTAAAATCTGGCATTACAATCGTGCAAACTGGCACGATCTAAGAGAGTTCTACCTAACTTCTGCTTTGACACTGACGACCCGTCAGTCTGTTGCGCAGAGATTACGCAATATTACGGAAGCATACATCCCAAATTCCATCAAGTTACCATCAAAAGGAAAGCCCTGGTTTGACAGAAGATGCGAAAGAGCTGTAGGTGTGAAACAGCAAGCCTACAAGTACTGGCAGCAAAATCAGACCGCTGAAAGTAGCAATTATTTTGCTGCAGCAAGAAACGTGTGATTGACGAAGAAACTAAGGGCAAACACAATCAAAGGAATAAACTCTTGCAATGTTCGCCGAAATGCTTTCATCGAAACGCTACCTTAAACATCCTGTTGGATATGGTGGGGAGATCCTTGCCTTGGTCCCCCAAGTCAAGGCTCTCCCCACCATATCCAACGTCAACACCACCATGATAGAAGTTAGGTTTCATCACCGTGATTTTCGTAAGAGAGAGAGCTTTGTTCTCTGTTTTACCGAAAAGGGATTTGCCCATCTACTTGGAGAGTCGATCGAGTACAATCTGTTCCAAAAAAAGGCAAGAAAATCACTCCCTGAAACTACCGCCCAACTGCCTTGCTTCCAGCAATCTCCAAAGTCATGGAACGTGTAGTCAATCAGCAACTACTCAAGTATCGCGAGACCATCAAAATAATTAGCGATAACCAATACGATTTTCTCAAAGAGAGATCGACACGAGATATA
This sequence comes from Pissodes strobi, assembly GCA_016904865.1. Classification (NCBI taxonomy): domain Eukaryota; kingdom Metazoa; phylum Arthropoda; class Insecta; order Coleoptera; family Curculionidae; genus Pissodes; species Pissodes strobi. Next base: position 546,733 of record MU181961.1, read on the forward strand.
CTGGCCTATGTTATGTTACTCATATATGGAGCAGGGCAATTCAGAACTATGGAGAATCTCGAGCGATTGCGTTGGATATATCGAAGGCATTAGACAGAGTTTGGCATGACGGATTGCTAAACAAGCTACCATCGTTTGGACTGCCAGCGTCCCTCAGCAGCTAGCTTGCCAGTTTCCTTACAAATCGATCTCTACACTTTGCAGTTGATGGATACATCTCAGACATATTCGCTATTAATGTGGACGTTCCTCAAGGCCCAATTCTTTCACCAACTCTGTCCCACATCTATATTAATGACCTGCTGACCGAAACCTATAATCCTGGTTACAGTTTGCAGATGACAGTACCCTTGTCTCCCAATTTAGATCAGAAAAACCTTTACCAGCGACCAAGACTTATCAACGCAGAGAGGAGCAGATTACAACAATTAATAGGTATCTGCAGAAAGTTCGAGCTTGGGGCGAAAGGAATTTGGTCCAGTTCAATGCAGCAAAAACCCCAGCAGCCACGTTTCGAGAGTCAATAAGGCGGGCGCCCTGACATCATTATGGCAGGATCGACCATTCCTTCATCCTCGTCAATCGCAAAAGCAATATGTCCTGGAATGACCACGTTGCTAGCATCGCAAAATCAGCCTCGCATAAGCTTGGTGCGCTATTTCCCAACAAAAATCTGTATACGCCGCAGCATCTGCTCTTGCTCTACAAAGCGCAAATAAGACCGTGCTTAGAGTATTGCTCACACATCTGGAGTGTCGCACCTAAGCACACCCTAAAGTTGCTGGGTTCCATTCAGAAGAGAGCTGTGCGTCTCGTCGGCGACACGGAGTTGACCCGGGATCTGGATAGTCTGGAGCACCGCAAACATGTGACCGAGATCTCCCTGTGTTACAGATATATTCACGGCAGCAGATGTTCCCAGGAAATACCCCGCCTCGTCCCGCCCCCCAGCAACGCGTGTCAGACAGTCACGACAGACAGCAAGAGCGCACCCATTCACCGTACAACTGGAAATTCCTAGGACGTAACTTTACAAAGACTCCTTTATCTGGCACACTGCACCACTGTGGAACTTACACCCAGGACATATGTTTCCCTCTAATTAAAACCTACAGCTATTCAAGAACCGTGTCAATCAATATCTTCGCACACACATCGCTCGTCGAGTGCCATAGGATCTACTGTTAGTTGTGTGCCACTGCAATAAAAAATAATTTTCTTAGAGAGTCGATTAAAAATTTAAAATGTTCTTTTTCTTCTCTGAATATTTGCCTTATTGTTGCCAATATCAGATATTCTTTTTTGGCGTACATAGAATAAATTGTATCGCGAATTAAATTTTTTAAACAGTTTGTAATTTGGTTTTTTGCTTTGAAGACATATTAGACGCGTAAGTTTTGTCTGATTTTATCCCATTTTTCTTAACATTTGCAATGGATGTGGGACTCAATTTTGTTGTATCTGCTGCTCGTTGTATTATATTCTCAACTTGAAGTGCGATTCTGTTTCGGACTTTCCAGTTGAAAAAAAGCTAATATATTTAAAATTATTCGCTGCGTTTGTTCATTAGGTATACTTATTACATGTTTTTCACAGCATTTTTAAAAAAAAACCTTCAAATGTAACTGTAACAGCAAACTGATAAATTTGTATTATTGATCGACAGTGAGGGATAATTCAAATAAAAATATAAAGGATGTTTATTTAGAAGAAAATGAGCAATGATCAACCACAAATTTTTCTTAATAGTTTGTTGTCACCGCTGTTTGGAATATACTAAAAAAAGATAAACACAAATGGTGTCATTACAAATGGGTATAATAATTACGACTTTAACACGTCGCAATGTGCTAAATGATATTGTATCGTGACGCTGATTGGTGATAATGCAAAAAAATATGTATAGGCTTTTTTAATAATGGATTGCACGTTTTGAATGGATGGAACTCTAGGTGTTTGTCAACAAAAAATCTTTCCACAGTTCTACGCATCTTTCAATTTCTTCTGTGTAGTTTTCAAGGTCACATTTCTGGGAAATATTCTGTAAAATTTCTGTGCCCAGTTTTTTGGGATCAATTTCTGATAGTAAAAACCTTTTCTGCTGTCTTCAGAGAATTTTATCAAAATGGGCTATATCGCCAAACGGGATTCTCTGTAGTATTCTTCAGTTCCATTTAATATATATTTAGCACATTTTTTGTGATTTAAACAGTTGACAAGTTCGCGCAGATGTCTTCACTGAAAGCAAGTACATATTTTTTTAATGCAATATACCTACTACAAGTTGGTTTCGATTTACTTGAATATTTTAAATAAATAAACAAGCCTAATTTTGAAGCTGATACGCGCGTTAAAATTTGATTGATTTTCTTTCTTATCGAAGACTAAAAGCTTATGTCTCAAATGCGTCCGTGATTTCTACAAATTTTGGACATTTAGTCGTTATCGATAATATTGAAATAAACGTTGCGTTTAGTCCATGGGAGTCAGCCTACCCTTCTGTTGGCGGCCATGCAAATTAGCATCTAATGAGACCGAGGTCTTGTTCAGTTTATAGGAAGAGAGACACTTTCTATCCAAGCAGATAAAAGAACTACACTTTAACTTTGAAGGAATCATCCAAATATGACAAAGAGTTTTTCTGCAGTCTTATCTTTTTATTAACTAATTGAAAATACATAACATAAACCTAAGACGCGCAATACAAAGACCATTGACTTTAGAATGAATCTTTCGTCAAATTTGAGTGTACAATAATCTCTGATCTCAAGTTTCTATCTCAGTCTAGTGGAAGCAAATTCTTAAAAAAAATAGTAGAATGCCAATAATAGAGTGCACTTTTCTAGATGATTTAAAATATAATACAATTAATTATCAACAAATGAGAATTTAACATAGTCCTAAAAAATGAGACAGCTAGAAAATGCCAGGAAAATTTGTACTTATCCGAACTAAAAATATTTTTGCAACAATTTTATAACGGATAAATGATAAAGTTTTTATAAATTGGGTGCAAGTTTAATTTGACCTACATTGTTTTTAAAAATGTAAATGGATTATTTGTCCACTGACGTGGGTACTCGAAGTAAAGTGATATTTAAGACTAAATTAGAGCCAATTTATATGTAGCAGCTTTCATTGGGCAATGTACAAAGTCCTTGGAAAACATTCCTTTTAATTATTTTCATAGTCACCAATATTTATCGACAAGACAAACACGTTTTAACTTTTAAAATAGTATAATTTCCAATAGTGGGAATAACAAATACATATTTTTACTGTATCTATTTGCCATTGATTATCACGTGAAGTTGCACATTTTATTTCTCACTTCATATCTCCATCGTAACAAAAACCTTAAAATATAATTACATGTTATATATATGCTGTGGTACAGATTAGTGAATTGAAGGAAATGTAAACCAGAAGGTGTAGTACGTGTTTCAGAAATAAATCTATATATTAAACATCTTATAATTACATTGCATACATAGATTTAACAACATTTATCTGAAGCTTGTTTTTGTAAGTTTTTTCCGCCAGAAGGTATCGAGTCGTCTTGTGATACTCACATATATGGATAAAGGAATGAAGTCAATGTGTTCTAAAGAAAATAACTGCGATTCCAATAAAATTTTAAATATGTATATCACGACTTTAAGTCAATTACCATGGAAACTGATTTGTTTGATCCTTGTCAGATTATTTTCGGTGAAGTTGGAAAATATGTACATAGTCAAATATGAGATGGAATTAAAAATGACTGCGATATGCCATGTATCCATGCATGTTGCGGCATACAATAGTTTCATCTTACACCAGCAACCATGAGTTCTATCGAAAATAAAGAGAGAAGAGCCAAATATGTACGAGCACTTAATATTTATATTCAACAGAGTGAATAAATTGTTTATATTGATGAAACCAATTTTAACTTATTTTTGTCGCTAAATGCATGGCCGATATTTGACTGGTGCCAGATCTGTTCAGAAACTTCCACCAGCAAGATGCCAAAACTTCCACTTATTAAAAAAGTAATCTAAATATGAAATTTGAGTTAAGTACATCAACTTTTAATTTTTCTTTTTTTTTCTCGATTTTTTCTTAAACGTTACGCCACTGGAGAATGTTTTGTTCTTTTGTTATTAGTATACTTGCAAAGTAACTTCAAAATTTATTTAAGATAGAAATTAATTACATAGTTGCTAGTTGCATAATGTCGCAGTTTTTCCAGAGATAATAGCCAGTGTGTTGCAAACACATTTAAACACTTTTGATTCAAAATTTTTTCCACTCAAAATCATGAATAGACCCAACTGTTTTCATTTCATGTAAAACAACTAATAATTTATTTATCTTTTGCACCCGATCAGTAAAATATGCCCAAGTATCCTAAAAAGCCATATAAAATATTTGGTCTTGAAGAGTAGGCCATGCATTTGGAATAAAAACAAATAAATAGCAATACATTTACTTCGCTCTGACATATGAAATTAATTATTATTGAGTCAGTCATTCCAATTGTATTTTGTAATAATTATTGTGGACAATTATTTTGGACCAAAATTGTTTAAATGTGTTTGCAACACACTGATACCTAAACTGGCTTTTATCTCTGTAAAAACTGAAACATTATGCAACTATGTAACTAATGTCTAATAAAATAAATTTTAAAGTTGCTTGGCAAGTACACTAATAACAAAAGAACAAAGCATTCACCAATGGCGTAACGTTGAGAAAAAAATCGAGAAAAAAAGGAAATTAAAAATTGATGTACTTAACTCAAATTTCATATTTAGATTACTTTTTTAATTTGGAAGAACTTTTCCTCCTAAGATTTTGCTGTATCTTTATAAATTAAGGTACTTTACTCTTGACGCGATTTCGGAAAAATGACATTTGCGTCCGCACTAAAAGCAGTACGTAAAATTTGAAATACTCGTTTACTGTTTTAGGGCCAGCACCAACTTTTATGAAGAATAAAATTTTCTGAGAATCCAATAATAAAGAAGTTTCCCATATGTTGCATACTTTTTTGGACACACTGTATATATATATATATATATATATAACATTTAATTTTTATTTCCCAAGTGTTTTGTTAAATTCATAATGATATTTCACCAGTAGATACTCTTCCAGTATACATTTCGAATAGTAGGTAGTATCCCGTTTTGTCAGCTAATATCCACATCCTATTTTAATAGATTTTTTGGGCATATATTGTTTTAAGCTGCTACGACCCTTACAGTTGATAATCGACTCAACTACCTACGACTATCTGATAAGGATATAAGCATTTTACAAATTTATGAAACGATGAATCCAACATGGGGCGAATTTTATAAAATTTTATGAAGTATGTGATATGATATGAGAAAGTATCAGTCAAATGAAAACGACGCAAGAGTCGTCCAAATATTTTTGGTATCATCAATGATCTGGCGAAAACGTCGTGCGATTCCGGAGCAGAGAACTAATAATCGTTATAGCTAGGATTGCGTTTGATACCGGTAAAAATGTAACTCCAAAAATGCCTTCATTTCAGACATGCTTTCTCAGTAGGACATTTTTTTTTATTCAGCATAAAGCATCTGCAATAAACAACTTGAAAATTGTATATGGTGTTGGATGAATGTCTTTGATAAATTGAGGACTTTCAAAAGTTTCAGTAAATTGTGGAAGATGATCAGACTGATTAACTTCAGACCAAAGAAATGTTGTTTTATGACAGAAACGGGAATATCCTCTTCAACATCTTGCCATCGAAGAGTGGCAGGTTGTCTGCTACTGCAGTTTCGTCTTATATCTCAGAAGAGATATCATCTTCCGACTTGAACTCTGAAGGTATCGGATCAACGTAGCGAGTTTTCAATTATTATTGTGTTAGCTAAGCTAACACCGCCTGTGATCGACGAGCGGGGTGAACTGAGTAGTTCTGCCGCGGTCATTGCCGGTCCCAAGCCCGGATAAAGTGTGGAGGTTTCTTAGGCTAGGTTAGCTCCCTGCCTAGGGTAAAAAAAACCTACGGCTCACAGAGATGAAGGCCCAGCCTCGGAGAATGGACGGATCACTTTGGAAACAACCCACGCGCGGAAAAGGATTAAGCAAAAACGGAAAAACTAGTAGAATATCCTGCTGGAATGTTACATCATGGAACGGAAGGGATCAGGAAATACTCTTGAAGATGAACAAGCACAAGATAGATATATGCGGACTATCCGAGACAAAACGTAAAGGTCAGGGCAATACAAAGTATAAAAACTATATCCTACTTTATAGTGGGAAACCGAAACAAGAACGAGGCCACTCGGGAGTCGGTATTCTTCTACACGAAAGGTACCCTGACATAATAGAAGACGTCGACTACGTAAACGACAGAATATTGAAAGTCACACTTACTTTCCCCAAAGGCCCACTGAATCTTGTAAGTATCTACGCCCCGGACATGTCCAAACCAAGAGAGGAAGGAATCAGATAGTTTCTCTGAGAAGCTACAAAACACCATTGACCAAATAAACAACAATGGAAAAGTAATCCTATTCGGAGACTTCAATGCTAGAATCGCCTCAGACGAAATTCCCGGAGTTATGCAAAGATTTAACGAGCACATATTAAATGAAAAAGGAGAACAACTGAACAACTTCTGCGCAGGAAACGAATTGCGGATAAAAAACACTTATTTTCCTCACAAAGACCAACATAAATACACTTTCTGCAACACCAGAGGCCAGAAATTAACCATCGATTATATAATAACAAATAGATATATCACACCGAATGAAATACAAGACATAAGAGTACTAACCTCTGCTAACACCGGCACAGATCACAACCTAGTTCTCGGAAAGTTCGTCATGGAGAGGTATCGAAGAATAAAGCAAAGACCAATAATGATTGAAAAATATAACATAGAATCATTGGATAACGACTGCACCAAATATCTGTATGAAAGCAGACTAAGTGGAAAACTTACATCGGGAAACATAACAGACAAGAATGTGGAAGACAGCTGGAATATAGGCGGCTAACGAATCAATAGGGAAAAGAACCATAAACTTAAATTCGCAAAACAAAACCAAGCCTTGGTTTACACAGGAGATAAAAAGGCTGGCCGAGGAAAAAAGAGGAAAGCTACTTAAAATGTAAAAGTACACCAACAGAGGAAAACTGCAGTAACTATAAAGAAACAAGGAATAGAGTCAACGCGGCAATCAGAAGAATCAAAAGAGAATACTGGGAGTAGTTCTCCACAGACCTGGAACACGATCTTTATGGAGCCCAGAGGAAAGTTTGGAAGATGCTCAAAAACAGAAAGAAACCTGTAAACGAATACATCCAGACCAAAGGGTGGAAAACGTATTTTAGAAACCTATATGACAATACTGACAATCACATGAAACAGAGGAAGAGATCACGAATAGATTAACGGTTACAGAGGAGGAAGTTAGTTTGAAGATTAAAAACCTGAAAAACAGAAAAGCTCCGGGAGTGGACGACATCTCCAATGAACTCATAAAATATGGAGGTAAAGAGCTAGCAAGAAAATTAACGGAACTGTTTAACAAAATAATAACCACATCCAGCATACCAACAGAGCGGCACAAAAGTATCACCATACCAATTTTTAAAAAGGGACAAAAAACCAAGCCGGAGAACTACAGAGGCATAACCCTGCTTTGCACCACTATGAAACTGCCCACCAGTATTGTCAAAAGCATCTTAGAACACACCATCGAAAACAAAGATGAACAACAAGGATTTCGGAAGAACAGATCGACAACTGATGCCCTGTTTATTGTGAGACAGGTAAAAGAGAAGGCGATCGAATTCAGCTACCCTGCTTATGTGTGTCTTATTGACCTAACAAAAGCGTTCGACAACGTACAGCTGCCCGATATACTGAACATATTGAGAAAGAAACAAATCCCAACATCAATCATAAACATATTCAGAAGTCTGAACACAGGCAAGAATAAAAGTGGACCATCAAACAACAAAAGACATACCGACACTAACAGGAAAAAGACAGGGTGATAGTCTCAGCCCATTCCTTTTTAACCTCGTCATGGACGAGATTATACACAGTGTGACAACAATGAACAGGGGATACAGACTGAACAACAAACCAATCAGCATGGTGTGCTATGCGGATGATGCGGTAATCCTGGCAGAAACGAAAAACGATCTGCAAAGGCAAACATAAGTTTTATCAGAGTAGTAAAAAATACAACATGTCAATCTGCATTGATAAAACAAAATGTATGACCTTCTCCAAAGAACCAGCAAGGTGTAAAGTCGTAATAGACAATAAACCAATAGAACAGGTAATAAGCTTTCGTTACTTAGGAGCGGACACATCAAGCAGCAACAACCCGATAAACGACATAAAATCACAGGTCAACAAAGCCGCAACAATTTCAGGACGTCTGAGAAATATCACCTGGAAAAACAACCACATGCACATTGATAGTAAGGTGCGGATGTATAAGTTCTGTGTTAGACCGGTGCTAACCTATGGTATCGAGACTAGAGCTGACACGAATAAGGCAAAGAGCATCCTCAGAACAGCGGAGATGAAAACCTTAAGAACCAGGGAATACACTTAGAGACAGGGTGAGAAACAGTAACATAAGAGAGGCATGCAAGGTGGAGGACCTAGTGAGATGGGGGAGGAAAAGAAGAAGATATTGGCGTGACCACATAGATAGAATGGACCAAGAGAGACTAGCATACATCGCTAAAGACAGAAAACCAGCAGGCCGACGACCGCTAGGAAGACCACCTAAGAGATGGAAAGATAGCTGGAACTCTATCTCACAGGATAACCAACCGAATTGAGCCTTTGCAATTAACAGACATTAAGGTCTTCTTGAGCTAGTAGAAGAAGAAGATTGTGCTAAGTTCGTCACAAGTTATACCTTCTAAAAGTCTGAAAGGTAGTGGGTCCATATATGCACATAAATTAGCATGCTTACTTTATACGTATTGGAGAAATATTTTTCATATGGTGGTACCAATTTTGTGTATGGAACAAACTTTTCACAAAATTGTATCAGAAAATACAATGTAATTATTTCTAGCGGTTCTGTCGAAGTTTGAACAAATATGAAAAATGTAAATAAACAAAAACAGCCTTTGTATATTATAACCTCTAACTGAATTCGTTAAAAACGCCCTCCGCGTGGGCTTGAAGATGTGTGTTATATCGCCTATAATATAACCATATGCCAACAGGTGGTTTAAATTATTTGCTTCGGCAACGCAGTGCAAAGCAACTTAAAAAAGTGGTCTATTTTTTGAGTCACATGCTTCAAAAATGTTAGTTCACATTTTCGAGCACGAACACTGAAATAGTTTTAACCAAGTTTTCTTCTGTAATTAATTACGTTTCTGTATATCAACAATGAAGACCTTTGCGTTTGCTATTGTTGGCCTTTCAACAGTACAGTTGTCAGGGAGTTCAGCGCCCGTGTCCACTATCATTACACACGATAACAGCACTACGTTAACCGACGGGTTTAAACTATTTTGCTTGAGACAATTAATCCGACAGTTTAATTTTTTTGTTTAACAACATTTTGTAGTGGCAATGATTTGATCATTAAAGGTGAATATTTATTCTATGCAATAATTGTTGATCATAGTTTTTCATTGTCCTCTGCAGGACTTATTTTCAGTTTCTTCAGTTTTTCACTTGCATTTTGTACTACTTACTACTTCATTTGCATGATAAAAATTTTCCATTTTTTTCGACCTTCAGCGTATCATCGTTTTTTCGACCTTCAGTTTATCATCTTGATCCAAAAATAAGGCCATACTTCTCTTGACTTTATATCATATTTTTTAATTTTTTAGCTCAAATTACAAAACACTCAATCATTTTCTAGTTCAAAAATTTTTTTTAAGAAGCAGACGTCTTAAAAATGTCTGGAAGAACTGGCCATATGATTAAATACACATTTATTATATTTATTTGAATGTTTCGTAAAGGTAAACAATAATAATTATGTGCTGCTAGAATAAATAAACGTCATCCAATAAAATGTTATAGGTCATGAAGGAATTTAGCATATATATGAACTAGAACGCCTCTGGCCAGGAATTGCCGACGATATTACATCATCATTTAAAAAAAAAATATTCATCAAAAGTGTGTCACACATTAGCGGTCACCAAGGCCGATAAATCACTTTAAAATAATATAATTGCACAACGTTTTAGTGCAAGGTATATTTTCTTTCTTTGCCGCCTATTCGCTAGTTTACTAAATATATTTTATATCTACATATGTGACTAAAATAAAATCGGTTTAAAAGTAAAGTTTTTTAGTTTTATAAAGGACATTACCGAATATTTATCCAAGCCAAGCTATATATTTCAGCCGAAGTGTTGAATATATCTCTTATTCTTTACTAATTTTATTTCATTTACATTTTTCTAAGAAGTGTTAATAACACAAATTGGGCAACATTTAAAAAATAGGAGTTCCACAAACCAATTAGAGGGAAATCTTTTAAGATTTTGGGTCCTATTCTGTAGCAGATCTGTTACATTGTAAAAGCCTTTAAAATTTTGGCAGTCTGTAGACTATTTTTGTCGTATTCACTTACAAATTATCTGTTAAAATTTTAGAGGATTCCTCTAAAATCGACCGTTAAAAAGTTTATTGTTAGAGACGTGTTAATATCTGCCTTTGTTTTTATTTTCACTATTTATTATGGCGTTTTATGATGTTAGCTGACACCTAACGCTGAGTAGTTAATTGCAAATGAAGAAAGGCAATAGTAAATTTCATATCTGGTGTCAAGCCTTAATTTCTAAAAAATATACTTTAATATTTTATTTAGGTACCTCTCGCATGCTAACTGGTGTTCTACATAATATGGCACGTTTCTAGAAAGATAACATCCCTGAAGAAAATATCTTGGATTTAGATGATGATAAGCGTGAAGACAGTGCTTTACGATATGTCTTTAAAAATTAAAATTGGCATAGGAGAAATGAAGAAGTACGCAACGAAGTTATACAACAATACCTTACCGTTTAAATACATTTATTTACGATATGTTATGTAAATTTCTTTGACGTTCACTTGCTTCCGCTATTTTTACATTTGGAATTCCCTCAGTTGATATTGCTTCTTTTATTTCTTCCGTTATAATATTTTGCTTTTCGCATGAATCCACTACAACTTTCTTGCCCTTAAAAAGTTATAATTTTCCAGTTAACCATAATAATAATTATATTTTAAGTTTATGTTACTTATGGTCTGGGTACCCGAACACTCGCCTTAGCCAAAGAAGGATCCGCGCGTAGATACATAGGACCCAATCCCTATGTGGGGATCGCCCAGTGTGTTCGCGAAAGGGCTTTGGTTGGATGGTCGGGCTAAAAAGGTACGACGGACGTCTCTTGAGATGAGACAGAGGCTCACCAGGATGTCGCTGGACCTTCCAAGGAAGAAGTGCAGGACGCTGGTAGGATTCTACAGAGTACTGTAGGTTTAGACGGTACCTGACTCTGCTGAGAATTATAGAGGAGGGGGAGTGTAGATGGTGCATGGAGAATAATATACGCTCGGGCATGATCCTGAATCATTGGCGCGATGCTGATCGAGCCTGATTTAGTGAGTCGTGTTAGTCTGAAGGAGATGCGGACTTTCTTGAAGAAGACCGGCATTCTGGAGGTTCTCTAATACTCCGCTGGGGACACAGCGGGCCCAATTGGTGGTCTAAGTGCAAGGCCCGCTAGGGGCCACCCCTTCTGACAATTATACTGACTCTTCTGATACTTATACGGACTAATACTAGGGAGTGACCCAACAAACCTCATTCTTACCCCTGTCAGACTAGGGACCACCAAAGGAATAAGACAGTCGAAGTGGCCCTAGGTGGTAGATGCATAAAGACCACCCCCACCAGAACTGGGAGAAGTGGTTTTTCCGAAACACGTTCCGCTTCCGCTTTTTTACAATACTAGCTACCACTTTTTATTCAATACAGTTATGGGTTTCGAATCCACAAAGTCTTGATGATATAAGGGTAATAAGTATCTTACCGGCTGTTTCTAAAGTATTCGAAAAATTGTTATATAAACAAATGTACGAATATTTAATATTAAATAATATTATTCCACCAGCACAGTGTGGATTTAGAGAGGATTTTGGTACGATGGTGGCTTTGACTAACGTAATCGATGACATTATTCGGGCTTGTGACAAACAAATGAATAGTGTATTAATGCTTCTGGATTTTTCCAAAGCATTTGATACCATCAATCACCACCTACTTATCTCCAAGCTTAAATACTATGGTTTTGATGAGCAATCGTACTCTATAATTAAATCATACTTATCGGGGAGATCACAGAAGATATTATCTGATAATAGGTTTTCGGAACAAGCGATGATTCTTTCTGGTGTACCGCAGGGTTCAGTGTTGGGCCCCCTGTTGTTTTTGGTCTACACCTCCGATATCCTTAAATCTTTAGTTCATTGTAAGGTTCAGGCATTTGCGGATGATACACAGTTGTATTATTGTTTTGATTCTGGTGATATTGAGGAGACTGAAATCGGGATATCGCGATATTGAGTGAGCTTTCCAAGGGTCATAACTTAAGAATGAATCCTACTAAATCTTGCATGTTGGTGTTTGGTAATAGGAATAGGGTTAATTTATTAAAAACCACTTTGAACATAACTCTAAACGGTTCTAAGCTGAGCATTGTCGATGCTGCAAAGAATCTTGGAATAATAATTGAACCACATCTTCGTTTTAAAGAGCATCTAAAAAAAAAATTTCAAAAGACATATCTATCTCTCAAGATGTTATATAATAATAGACATATCTTAAATATTAAATTGAGAAGAAGTTTATGTGAGTCTCTTGTGCTGTCTAACTTTAATTATTGTGATTTTGTTTATGGTTTTTGTATAGATCAGGAGAGCCGAACTCGCATACAGAGAGTACAGAATGCTTGTGTTCGATTTGTGTTTGGTGTTAGAAAATTCGATCATATTTCTCATCTGTATAGCGATATTAATTGGCTAAGAATGGATGATCGACGCGTCTTGCACTTTTGTACGTTCTTAATTAAGATTATCAATAAGCCTTCTTCCCCTCTTTCGATCCGGGAACGTATGATTTTTCGCCGTGAAATTCATCGTATAAATATTAGAAATATAACTATACTATCTATGCCGCGGCACCAGACTGCCTTGTTTCGGCGATCATTTTCATATAATGCTGTCAGGTATTATAACGCATTGCCCCGAGAATTTTTAAATTTAAGTGTAAACTTGTTTAAAATAAAATATAGAAAATATCTCTTAAATTTACAGAAAACAGGAAATTGAAGTTACTGCAATTTAATTACACCTACCAATGTGAATAGTTTTTTTCAAGTACTTCTTTTTCCAATATGCAACCTTTATAACTGTAAATGTATTAATTATTAACAAAAAGTACTGTGGATCTTGAGTTTGCTTGTATTCAAGTTTATATTAATTTATAACATTATTCTTTAGTGCGCATTATTTGTGTCTAGCTTGGTTCAGTAGAGTAGCTGCTTAAGCTAGACTGCGCCAAGCTTTGACATTGCGCTATTTTTGTGTTTCTTTGTATAATTACCATGTATTTATGTGTATTTTTTCATTAATAAAAGTCAATTATTATTATTATTATTATATTGTATATTAATAATGGCCTTAGGAGCGACCCTTGGGGCTGAACCTAGCTATATGTTTTTAGGACCTATTAGCGTCTCTGATCCTATCCAGTATATAATTTCCTTTTTATGTAGTAAATTAAAGATTAAATTAGCAACGTCTATGGAAATATTGGTTTTATTAAGAATATCATACAGTATTAAGATGTTGACATTAACATATGCTGATTATATATCCAAACATATTGCTATTTGTTTATTTTCAAGTTCTCACCCTAATCTATTTTTATTTCTAACGTCTTCCCTACAATGGAGTGGAGTGCTATTGCTCTGAAACTGCTAAAATCATTTATATCATTATTATTCTTTAATATGGGATAAGTAAGTGTATCTTTTAAATTTAAAACCTGGAATAACTATCTGGTTTCGTTTGCTTGATACGTTTTTGTTTGATTTAATGTTATTATTTTTTTTTAATTTGCTTTGTATTTTTGTAATTTCTTCTTTTTTTAATTAATCATTTTTTAAGATTAATTTTCGTAATATTTTCTTTCACATTTTTAACAATTCTTCATGGTATATTTTTAAAAATATATACATTAAGTATTTGCGTTATTCTTTTCTCAGATTTATGAAAATTTCTCATACTTTTTCTGGACTTTTTCCCTTTATGGGGCGCCTTTGTGGATATGGTTTGGTCTGTTCCAAAAAGGATTACAGTATTCAGTTGATTAAAGGTTTCGCGGTTAGTTCGATTTCTCGCGAGAATGCAACAGAAACTAAAATTCAGTTCCCGTTCAACTAGAATGTGCGAATAATTGTTTATTAGTGTTTTTATTGTTTAATTCGTTTGACTCATTATAAGAATGTATTTACTACAAACACATATTTTTTAATTTCTTATTATATCACTGAAAAGTTATGCAATTGACAATGAATCATATCATTTCAGACGATTTATATGAAAACACCATCGGAATAGTGAATAAATGATGGCTAAAGTCTAATTGATATCGACATTACAAATAATATTTTGCGGCAATTGAAAGCGGAATTTTCTTACTTATTTCATGCATGCCAACCTGACAAAAGAAATCAGGACAAACAAGTTCTGAAAATATATGCGAATTGAATGTTAAATTAAAGGCTATTCTGCATATTGCATAATATATTTTAGAAACCGGTACATAAAACCAATGAAAATGGTACTAATTTTCTTATACGCAGCAATTAGTTGCTGCTCTCTACAGAAAAAAATGGCATAGACATCAATATTTGTCCAGTGCTAAAAACATTAAGTTAGTGGATGAGATTACGGTTTACGGTTTCTTAAATAAATTAAAATATAATATTTATAATTTTGACTATAATTTTATTTTCATATCGAGAAAAGTTAAAAAGCGGAATTTTACCCGTTCTCGACCAACTGCTCCTTCCTTCCGACCACCTTTATCCCTTTTTCGACCTATATGGCCGAGAACGACCCGCTTTTCGACCACGATTAATTTCAATAGTCGGAAAAAGGGATATCGCTCGACTAAAAGAAATGCATTATTTAAAAAATCAGTGATACAACTATAATAACAGTTAGATACAAGATACCTAACCTAAGTTTATTAAAAAACGTTAAAAAACTAAACAAAGCTTTGGTGTAATCTTTGGTCACGAATAAAAAAAAATATAAGTAGGTATTAATATTTAAATAAAACAATGTAGGTATTCTAAGAACGCCTGAAACAAATATTGTCTTTAGTTGCAGCTTCTGAGTATGGCAGTCCATAAAATTCCGTACATTTAATGTGGATAGTCGTCACATCCTATGTTTTTCGCTGCTTCATCCTCAACGTCACTTATTTGTAAGAAAACATTTAACGTTTTCTTTGTTTGTTAGTTGAGAGTCACTTCGTTTCTCTTTTCTTTTCTTAACAGATTTTTCAGTTTTCTTTTTTAATAATTCTTTGTTCTCTATTGCTTTTAGTCTTTTTTCTTTCCTTTCCTCAATTTCTTCTTCTTTTCTTTGTTTAATGTCTTCTTTGCGATTATAATATGACCTTCATTTTGAGGCACTTGGTTACTTTTCTGCTTGCCTTTTATTGGATTTTTTTTATCGGCTCAGGATAGTGAAGACACCTTTTAAAAGAACCTGACTCTAGGTTTGAAGGATTTTCGGTTACAACTCCAGTGTTTTAATTAATATTTTTTTCCGTGTCAATGATACTCGATGTTGTTTGGAAGTCGTCAGTAAGTATTAGATTTGGCCGATTCGTGGACAGAGAGGTTATGCGTTTGTCACAATTTTCGATGCTGTTTAATGGTATTGGTAAACTTGAATTTTTGTAGACTTTCCAAGAGCTTCAAATATGATATCTTCAGGTTGGTTTTTCTCATTGGTTGGTGAAGTTTCTACAAGGGTACTGGAAGTACCCTTGTAAATACGATACCAGTCATCCAACCCGAATCCGACTTACCCAATACCCAATTGTCAGGCATATTTTCAACTAAAGCGCGTGGTGATGGAATATATGGGAACACAACAAGTGGAGGCGCTATCTTTCCATTAGCAGAAAATGTAGCTAACAAAATATTGTCTTTTTCTTGTCCTAAATTAATGGAATATAAATTTTTCCAACCCTTCGCCGCCAAAACTTTTCCTGATTTTGGACATAGTGAAATGCCCGATTCATCACCGTTAAAAACCCTACTAGGGTCGGATATAATATCAGCTATATTATTTGTTTCCAAGTATTCATGGAGATCCCTAAACCATGCACGTAGCTATTCCTCCGTTATTACCGCCCGAGCCCGATTGACAACTTCAGCTTCTCTCTTAGTAATTTCTGGATGACGTATCGTAAAGTTCATGTACCATTATTATCCTGGCATACCGTTGTTAAATAAATGCACTTTTCCAAGATTTTTTGCAATTTTTTCAATAGTATCCAAGAGGTCGGATTTTTTTTGAGGAAAACCGCATTTCGAGAAAAATACAATAATACTAAATACCTCGTTTTTGACCGATTGTTCGAAAAAAGGTTTAACGTAAAATATCGTGTCCGGTTTCTCGAGCAATTGATATTTATTAAAATAAAAACAAAAGTATGGTTTATAGCTTATATTTTCGATGCTAAAGGCATATAACTAAATGGATATTAAAAAAAAACACAAAAATATATAATTTGCAATACTTACTATTTTCCAGGACCAAGATCACTAGCGATTTCTAACGGATTTTTACACTATTTATCTGACCACGTGTATGCTACAATTAAATGAACGATGGATACTGTTTACGACGTACGCTTTTGCGCATTAGAATTGTTTTCTAGAGAAGGGGCAAT
>MU181961.1:564138-589472 GCA_016904865.1 Pissodes strobi
ATATAATAAAAATTTCATTTGCTAACAGTTTATCGATTGTATTTAGGAACTATTAAATAACGCTATAGTGCATTTTTTTTTCATCAATATTTGCAATAGTGTAAATTGTGTTAAGAGCAGCCGCTTCTAATTGTCTTTGAAACAAATCCAAATTAATATTCTTAATAGATCTTCATAAAATTTTATTCCGCCGTTAGGCTATTGGTAATTAGGCTATTGGTAATCATTAACCACCCTATTTATTAGTTCATCACAATTAAGTAGATTGAGATTGTATCAATTAAATTACGGCTTGTATTGGCTATTCGAGTAAGCTCGGTAATTAGTTGCTCCAAATTAAATGGGTTCGCGATTATTAAGAGCTGATTTGGTAATAGATTTTTGCGAAAAAAATTTCCATTATCGACAAAAAACTATTAGCTACTGTATTTTCAAATATATGTATAAAATCGGTACAATCTAAAATTAGTTATCTATATATGCGTACAATAAACTTTTTTTATTACAAATACTTTTATACTTTTCAGAGAGCATCAGATCATGCTTTAATAGTATATTATGCAATGAGCATTTAATGATGGCTATTAAGACCCGAGCATGAGAGTTACGAGCCGTAGGCAAGTGTCGTAACGAATGCGAGTGTCTTACTAGCCATTAAATGTGAGTTACATACACTATTTTTTCTACGACCTGTCATAATAATGATAAATAGTCCTTAAGGTTTCAAATTTACTAAGTAAATTGTCTATGAACTGTCAAAATTGATAAACTTTAAATCTGTCATGATTATGACTGTCGTTGATATTGACCGAATCAAAAAGGACAAAAAGTTAAAAAGATAGGTAACAATAAGCGTCGGCGTCCGTCGGCACCTTTCATGTTGGTGTACCCGTTTTGGCGACCTTGATTTTGCTCCGTTGACAACATTACCAATAAGTATCGGGAGAAAAGCATTTTAAGCCATTGAAAAATCAACCTATACTGAGAGAACTAATAGCATAGAATTAAATGTTAATATTTTAAAATAGAAAAGCACAAGAAGTACCAGGCACTTTAAAATATGTTCACTAACAACGATAAAACTCAAAAAGTCGCAAATATTCGCTTCCAAAACTAACGATAGAAACGAAACACTGACTAACAATGACAATGAGATCTGATCACCTGTTTTAATTTTGACAGTGATACCCTTGGTGCTTGAACATGCGCATACAAAATCGATTGACAGGCTATTGCCTCTCCTTTTAAGTGTTTTCCTCTCTGACCGACTATCACTGTGATGTTGAGTTTTGATTGGTTAAAACTCAGTTTAATAATGAAACGACAGTGTCAAAATGAGCTTCATTATAATACTGGTAATAAATCAATTAAAGTATAGGAGTAGAAAATAGTTATTTATACTATAAGGGATGTAAGTGACATTTACTAGTCGAGGACGATTTTGTGCCCGAGCGATAGCGAGGGCTGACAACATAGTTCAAAACTATTAAATGTACTTACGTCCCGTGGAGTATATAAGATTTTTTCTCCTCCCTGCAGAATTTATTCTTGTATTTTTATTAATTTAATTCGATACTTTTCGCATGAAATTATGAAGACAGCTATGGCCGGTTTCTATAGCGTCATAAACATTCTTATTTTATCAATAACGTCAAGCTGACAGTTTATTATTAAAAATTGTGATTGTGTAATTTAGCAGCACTGACGAATAATTTTAGAACACATAAATCTAGTTATTCTGAATTAAATGACGTTTTCACAAATATTATTTTGAAAGCAATACTTGTTGACATAAAGTTAGTTGTTGGTCTTCAAAGCTAGCTCATTATATTATTTCTCCGATTAATAATATTTCATCGAACTTATTTTAGTTTTTTGCTGTTTTTATTCGAATATCTCAGTAAATATGGCGGTAATGAACGACGCTATATGATCTTACAGGTAGTAAGATATATGAAATCAGAAGTGTTTATCAGGAAAGATATCCTAATCGTCATTTACCAGATAGATTCATCCGCCTCTTAGTGAAACTGGCAGTTTCCATATAGGTCCTTCCGAGGTAGACCTCGAACTATTAGAACACCCAATTTTGAGGAAGAATAACTTTTCTTGTCATTTTATATCCTATTAACACATAACAAAATTGCAAATATCATCTAAAGTACTTTCAGGGATATTACAAAAAAAATGTAGAAACAAAATTCTAGTTGCAAAAAATGTAAGCCATTCATATGTTGATATGAACTATTCTTTGCAAAGTGAAGGAATGATACCCTGAAATATATTAAGAAACATTCATATAATAAATCTAATGATCATGAACTGAAAACAAAATAATAACCCAACTGGATCTAAATAAAATATATTATAAAAAATTTACATGAAAATTCTTTTACAATATCGAAGAATCTAATAGGAGTACACATCCTTTATAAATTATAAAATCAAAAAATCAGTTACATTGAATTTACCTAAAACCAGCAAGGCTTGTTATGTTTTATTATTTAGAATATTCGATCATAAAACATAACAGAATCACTAAAACGGATTTTTATCCACAATACCGAAACAGAATTATTGCATTCGACGCGCGTTTCGCTAACCATGTTAGCATCATCAGGAGATGAATAAAACTAAAATTAAAATTTACCTATATCTTTTTTATACTAAATGTTTGCTTAATCAAGCGGAACCAAAGGAACCAATCCTGGAATCCCACTAGACACGCTCGATCAACCAATACAATGGACTATACGGAATAGGCCCTCTATCTCTATTTAAACTATTCTTACATTTAATAATTTTCATACTTTCATATGCGTCTAATAATCTCCTATCAGTTATGTTATGAATTAATTTTAATTTTTTAATTGCTATTCTATGATTATTATCAAAAGCACGCTCAGCAACACTTGATTTTTCTGTTCTACCATACTTTAAATGAGATATGTGTTCCTTGAATCTTGTTTGTATAGATCTTCTAGTTTGCCCAACATATTTTTGGTTACAATCCATGCATCCAATTTCATATGTATTCCACTTCTTTCTAATATTTCAATTCTGTCCTTTGAACCACCTAATAATTTCTTAATGTTAAACTGAGTTTGGTATACTAATTTTAAATCTACTTCCTTAAAGACTTTTTGGAGTCCTTTAGTATACTGAGGATTATATTATATGGTATCGAGACATATTTTGTATTTTCATCCTAATTGACGAAAGAAGTGGAATCACAGATGGTCTTTCTAAACAAATGCATATTAATTAGTCTATTTATTAAGTTAGTATTGAAACCATTAACTTTCGCTATATTCTTAACTATCTCCTTTTCAGTATTAAATCTTTTTGTGCTGAGAGGAAAGTTAACCATACGGTGTACTAAACAATGAAAGCTGGCTATTTTGTGTTGGTCGCAGTGGAAGGAGTCATTAGGTATATATCGGTTAGTGGCAGTACTTTTTCTATAAATATCAAATTCTAGTCTGTTTGTATCGTTCCTAATTACTAAAGTATCCAAAAATGGAAGTTGGCCATTGTTCTCGACTTAATAAGTAAATGAATGGTGGGGAAACGGTTGTTTAGTTTGGTTACAAAATCTTCGATATTAGGGGTTTTTGTGTCGAAAATCGCGAAAATGTCATGCACATACCTGTACCATACATTTGGAAAATATTCGAACTTCTGACTGATTCCATTTTCAAATTTACTCATGAAAAGTTTAGCTAAGAACGGCGATAAGCTGTTGCACATTGCCGTGCCTTCAAGGTGTCCGTAAAAGTTATTTTTATATTGAAAATAATTTTGATCCATGCAAAGTTTGGTTAAAGTTAAATATTTTTGTTTGATTTCGTATCAAACAATTCAAGTAATTCACCAAGGTATTGCAAGGTCTGTGGGACTAGTACACTAGGGAACAATAGCAAAGATCAAACGAGATTAAAATTTCACCTTCATTAAGGTTTGTACCATTAATTTTGTTTATGAGATCTAAGGAATATAGCACTCCTGAATTCTGTTCTTTTATAGGTAAGTTTTAAAACTGGTTTGCTAGACACTTGGATATAAGTTGGCGATCCTATTGCCGAGATTATGGGACGCTTTGCCTTCCCAGATTTATGAATCATGGGAAGACAATATAGTCTCGGCATAGTAGGATTGTTCACAGATTATTTGTATTTAATTTGATCAGAAATAAGGTTGGTACATTTCTTTAAAGTGTTTTTAACTTGTGTTACCATTTTAGATAACGGATTTATTGAGATTTTTTTATAGGGCTCGGATTCGATTAAATTATCAACTCGTTGAAAATATTCGCATTTGTCTAATATAACAACCTTATTACCATTGTCAGCTTTTAGATATAAAACATCTTTCTCCTTTAATCTCTTGATTATACTTTTTCCTTTTCCAGGACGAGAGTTAATAATACATTTTTTGAGATCTGATTCCTGTATGCTTCTCTAACAAATCCTTTAGTAGAGTCAGGTAGATGTTGAATAGAGTTTTCTATATTACCTATAATATCAAGTACGAGTAAGTTATCCTTTGGTGGAACCATCGCAAAACGCAGACCCTTATTTAAAAGATCTAATTCATATTTATCAAAAGATTGGGAAGATAGGTTTTCCACAATGTTTACGACTTCCTGAGAACTATCAGGCTTAGGATTTATTTTCCTGAGTTTTTTAAAGTTTTTTATTGATGGATGAAATTTTTTGACGCATTTTGTATCAATTACTAAAAACATCTTTCTCTGGAACTCGTACCATTCTTCATGTTCAATATTTGTTAATCTAAATGTTAGTTTTTGATACAATATGTATGCTTCTAATTCAAACATACATCGTTTACTGTACAGCCACTGTATATCCAAGTGACTAGCAAACCAGTTTGAAAATTTACTTATAAAACAACAGAATTCAGGAGTACTAAATTCCTTACATTTCATAAACAAAATTAAAGGTACGAACCTTAATGAAGGTGAAGTTTTAATCTCGTTTGATGTTTGCTTATTGTGCCCTAGTGTACCAATCCCACAGACCTTGCAATACCTTGGTGATTTACTTGAGATGAATAGTTTTGATAACGAAATCAAACAAGAATATTTAACTTTTACCAAACTTTGCATGGATCAAAATAATTTCAATTTAAAAATAACTATTACCAACAACTTGAACTCACGGCAATGGGCAACTGTTTATCGCCGCTCTTAGCTAACCTTTTCATGAGTAAATTTGAAAATGAAATTAGTCAGGAGTTCGAATATTTTCAAGGGTATGGTACAGGTATGAGGATAACAGTTTGGAGATTTTCGACACAAAAATTTGTGTGTGCTTAAGACCACACGATAGAAGTGAAAACTTCAACAAGCGGAGTCATCGTTTGTCAGAATTTCGGTCTGAGCCTTCGTTGCAGAGATACGGGCGAAAAACTGTTTTCCCCAAAATCCCTCCTTAAATTAGAGCCCCGGTCCCCCCGTATGGTGTAAGGTGGCCCCCATAGGGCACACCTACCATAAAAATTTCGACCCCGTACCTCTTCCCGTTCTCCCGAAATTAATTATTTAAGTTTTTCCTTCTCCCCACTACCCTGGCCAAACGGTGAGGGGTACGGGGTCCCGTTTTCGTCCAGGATCTTCTTTTTACTTCGGCTACATCCCCTCAAAATTTCAGCCCTCCACCTATACGGGAACATGCCATACATCCGAGCATCCCCAGGAAAAAACGCAAAATGCGCCTAAAGAAGTTTTCACTTCAAAAATAGCTAATATCGAAGATTTTATAACCAAACTAAACAACCGTTTCCCCACCATTAAATTTACTTACGAAGTCGAGAACAATGGCCAACTTCTATTTTTGGATACTTTAGTGATTAGGACCGATAATATCACACTAGAATTTGATATTTATAGAAAAAGTACTGCCACTAACCGATGTATTCCTTATGACTCCTTTCACTGCGACCAACACAAAATGGCCAGCTTTAATTTTTTATTACACCGTATGGTTAACTTTCCTCTCAGCAGAGAAATATTTAATAATGAAAAGGAGACAATTAAGAATATAGCGAAAGTTAATGATTTCAATATTAACTTAATAAATGGACTAATTAATAGGCATTTGTTTAGAAAGACCATTCGTGATTCCGCTTCTTTCGTCAATCAGGATGAAAATACAAAATATATCTCGATACCCTCAGTATACTAGAGGACTTTAAAAAGTCTTTAAGGAAGTAGGTTTAAAATTAGTATACCAAACTCAGTTAAACATTAATAAATTATTAGTTGGCCCAAAGGACAAAATTGAAATATTAGAAAGAAGTGGAATATATGAAATTGGATGCATGGATTGTAACCAAAAACATGTTGGGCAAACTAGAAGATCTATACAGACAAGATTCAAGGAACACATAGCTCATTTAAAGTGTGGTAAAACAGAAAATGAAGTGTTGCTGAACATGCTTTTGATAATAATCATAGAATAACAATTAAAAATTTAAAATTAATTCATAATATAACTGATAGGAGATTATTAGACGCATATGAAAGTATGGAAATTATTAAATGTAAGAATAATTTAAATAGAGATAGAGGGCCTATTCCGTATAGTCCATTGTATTGGTTGATCGAGCGTGACTAGTGGGATTCCAGGATTGGTTCCTTTGGTTCCCCTTGATTAAGCATACATTTAGTATAAAAGAGAGTTAGGTAGATTTTAAATTTAGTTTTAATCATCTTCTGATGATGCTAACATGGCTAGTGAAACGCATGTCGAGTGCAATAATTTCGGTATTGTGGATAAAATCCCGTTTTAGTGCATTTTTGCCGAAGGTTCCAAACCCCAACATAGATAACAGAAATATTAAACTATAACAAAGTTGAGCATTTTAAAGGAAAGTAAAATAGAATTTTTAAAATACAAAAATCGTCATTACAAGGAAGCCAAAACGACTCTTTAATTTAATGTTAATTACCTTCACATGTAATCTAGATAGAAAGAAAGTAAGATATTTTTTAATCCATAACTAGTTTCCATCATGATATCATCAATCTCACAAAGGTATTTAAGTAAAATAGAATTTTTAAAATACAAAAATCGTCATTACAAGGAAGCCAAAACGACTCTTTAGTTTAATGTTAATTACCTTCACATGTAATCTAGATACAAAGAGAGTAAGATATTTTTTAATCGATAACTAGTTTTCATCATGATATCATCAATCTCACAAAGGTATTTGCTTTGTTTTGCAAATAAACCCAATTAATTATTAAGTGAAGCAAGTCCTAGAGCTCGCAAAACGAAAATAGCACCTAACACGAACTAACAACTATATAGGGTTGAGATTAATTATTGTAGTTGCCATTATTTTGGACCTATAATAATTGCATTATGCTTCACGCACAATCATTTTGCGACAGAAATGCAGTCTACCCCAGTCACCGATTGCGTGATGGACATATTATTTTTAGATAAATGGAATAAACCTTTATTTTTATATAAAAATACTTATAACTATATATTGCATTTCTTTTAATATTGCTCTATCATATCGTCACCCCGGAAGAAAAGTGACATAATTCAAAATATTTACTTTTTGGCTATTATGCATGCACATTCGACAAATATGACATGTATTTCACTAGAAAAATGTCATAAGTATATAGTACTTCAATTCCGCCACTAAGTCGCCTATGTGTGGTTGTTTCCCCTTCGAAATTATAGCGTTGTTGGTCAGGAAAACTATCACTTGTTTAGTTGAGACCCGTGTATGAACAGCGCCCTAACTCTAAAAGTGGCTCTGGTCGTGCTAATGTTCTATCAAGAAAAGTGACGATTTTAGTATTGTGACGATTTTCGAGTTTCTCTTAACGTATAAATGTGCAAAGTTAACACATTAAACGATAGAAATTGAAAATTGCCTGTATTCTTGTTATTGTTTTGGAAAATAAATTAAAAATTGACATTATTAGTGTTATGCCCGTTTTGGCGAAAAGGTGAGTAACAGGTATCAACGTATGTATACTTGGTAACTTAAAAATAATACATGTTGTATAATAATTATTTACAATTTATTGCCCACTAATAATGCAGGTTTGTACATTAAAATCCTTTTGCAAACTAGGGAATGGGTCGATTACATTTGCTGCAGATTTTATTGTTCGATCTGATAGTATTCGAATTTCGGGAGGTATCAATGAATCGTATTGCCCTCTGGCTTTACGATATGATGAAGTATTCGGTACAGCATCACTAATACTGGAAGCCGGTTGAATCCCAGAAGCACTGGTACGTCGCGACGTGATACTGGGAACAGCTCGGCAAACAGGTCGCAACCCAATCTCAGTGAGGATTGGTCTTTCTTCCTGCAAAGAAAAAACAATAAGGCTGAATATTTTTGATGTCAATGATTGTTCTTATATGTATTTTTCTATTACTTTCGGTAACTTGAAAAGATCAGGGATTAGATTTTGAACGCCCCTTCTTAGTGGATACTTACGTTATATATTCAATCTACCCTCCAAATTTCATCTTTCTAAGTCAAACGGTTTGGACTCAGGAAAAAAGGGATGTTTTTCACCCTCAAATAGGTAAGATCGTGTTGAAAAAAAAAATGTTTTTCTATGTAAAAAGCAAAATAAAAAATTACACATTTTGCCTTTTTTACTATTTTTGAGTTCTCAGATAAAAAATATTTAAGTTTTTAAGAGATGGTTTTATCCTCTTATGGGTGGAAATTTTGAAAATCCTTTCTTAGTGGGCGCTTAAGTTACGGAGCCAATCTACCCTCCAAATTTCTTATTTCTATGTCAAGCCGTTTGGACGTCGTTTTTGGAACAAATTGATATGTTATTAATTCAACTAAAAGAAAAAAACTTTCATTCTACACCTTTTATATAATGTTTTTTTGTACTTTTAGAGCCAAAAATATTTATACCCTGTTTGCCAAAAATAACACAGCATATTGACCACTTTATTTTTTTCTTATATCGGGCCCCTCCTTTTTCTCTAGGCCTTTTAGTTTTAGCATTACCCATAGGTTTACAAATCATATTGTTTTTTTTTAATATTTAGGTGTAATTTGCTAGGAAACCTATTGACTTTAAACGTATTAATTTATTATTTTATAGACCTATGAAGAAAATAATATCGACCTACCACTTTGGTGTGTATTTTTTGCTGCCAAAGTTTGAACATTTCATTAGAATATGGAACACCCTGTATCAGTTAGAATTAGCAATTAAAAATACACTGGAATTTGTAGGTTGCCAACCTCTTCTATTTACAACCTCTTCTATTTACAAAATTGACCCAAGGTTCTCGACAGGGTGAATTTTTTAGAAACCTAAAAATCACTATTTCCTTTTATATAATGCTAGTTAAAATTTTCAAAGGAAAAAATAGAAAAGAGAGGGAGCTAAAATTTTAAAATCATACTTAATTTTTTATTTGTCGATAACTATTTAGAAGCATCTGTGTGTACGCTTATGTATACATTTAACATGCTTTATCTATATAATAATTGTATAAGGATAGCCTTTTTTTGGGTTTGTATATTTCAAAATGAAAGAAACTGTATTTTATTATTTTCCTAATGTTATATCAAAATAATATAATCCGGTTCTGAATTATGTTTACACTTACCTATGATATGTAATTCCAGCTTTTTATCAACGCGTTGTTAATTGCAACAACTACGCACTTCACATAAAGTCTGGTGACAACTGTCCAAATGTTTTTTAAAATCCACAAAATTAGTCTTTAAAATTAATAAAATTAAAAACAACATGTAAAACACAAACAACTAACTTGACAATGCTTGACCGAAATCCTGTACCAATATTGCAAACCCGATACCGTTTCGAGATATTGTATGTCGCCTCCCCTCCTACCTAATAATAGGTTTGTTCTAGCATGAAATTTCGGACGGTTTAAGGCCGGTTTAGTAGATTGACCAACTGCGCATGTTCGCTCTGAGACTTGGTTGCAAACGGTTTGAGATTTTCATCTGCTACCTTTTATTTGGAACTATCCGCCGCCCGAGTCCTTACGCCTGACGAGTCCTAGGCTAACGCGCGCATCATACATATTTTAACAAATAGATGTCTTTATGATCCAGGGAATTGCTTTCAGCGAGCCTCGTGGCTCAATGGTTGGATACTGTATTTGTGATACGGCGCACAGTGTAACGAGCTTATGTGAGCGGTTGGACATGGGGTTTTTTACTTAGCACTTTTAATACGAATAACATGAAAATTACCTGTATATACCTTAATAGTGTATATATAAGAAACTTTTAAATTAAAAAAAATTTGGTACCTTGGTTTAATTTAAACCACATATTTGTGCTTTTTAAAAAGAATGAAATTTAGATTTTACCAATCCTACCAAAAATTTAGTATTTTTTAAAAAATCCAAGATATAGTGGATATCTTTACATATAGGTATATTTCATCCTCTTAGATTTTTTTAAGCGATACAGTTTCGCAACTAACACATCAAGTAAGGAGCCACATTCATCTTGTAAAAGACGATGCATCACTTACGAAAATCGGTTGAAAAAAAGAAGTATGGGGTTTCTTAAATGAAGTACTTTTTTGGTAACAAGCTCTTTTTAAAAGTCTGAGTAGTTTGTTCTTTTTTAAGTGATGATATTTGTGATAATTTATTTTTATGAAACACAGTTTTACTTTTTTTCTATATAATCAATTAGGAGAAAGACTAATAATACATAAAAATTGGCATCTAACCAAAATTTTTAATAATATATGAAAAAGATATAATAACTTAAATAACAAATAATTATTATAATACGTTACTACTATTTTGAACCACATTTACAAAAATTAAAATGTTTTAAGTAACATAATTACTATTTTGAAATCAAAAAGAAAAAAGTACTAAACATATTATTAAATACAAAAAAATCTTAAGGATACACGCTATTCAAAAAGTTCCAACACATTTTCTGACAACTCTCGACTTTTGATTGATAATTTTGGCCTTAAATGGGAAACTACAGGTTCTGATGCTAAAAGCAGACAATGCAAAACATCTTCGTTGTTTGATTTTCTAGAGACTTTTCTAGAATGGCATTCCCTATATTTTCTAAAGAGTTTGTGGTTCGCTTCTTGAGCCTCCTCGCTTAACTGACCAATCGGTAAAACTTCATTTTCTCTAATAGCCGCTCCGTGAATTAAAATCTTATGAACTGTCACAGGCATATAGTACCATTCATATAATTTAGTATAACGTTTTGCGGTTTCCAGACAGTATTCTTTGAATTTAATAATGTTAATGTTTTGACTAGATGATATGCATCTAAGAATTGTACTAAATCTGGTTATTAAATTTTCATCTAGACCAGTTATCTGAGCGCCGAGTTTAGGGTCGCTAAAATTTTTTCTTGCTGTATTGCCAGTATTGGTAGTTCCTTTTCCTTGTTTCACCACATCTATAAGCAGGTAGGTTTTACTTCTAAATTGCTCTTGAATTTCTGCCTTCCTTTCCTTTTTTAGTGTTTTATGTTCTTCAGTTCTTGCATTCCATGACTCAAAAGGCAGATTATATGCCCCATGTAGCATGCATTCATAGCACCCAATCCATGCATAAATGATATCCCAAAACTAAAATTTGACTCTTTTACCTGTTTTACCAGTATATAGTCAATATTGCACCACACACGAAACAGTTCATTGATGATTTTGTATCTGTCATATACTGAACAATTTTTCAATCAATCATTTAAAGCTAAGATCATACTCAATGGTTATATGTATTTTGATACAAATATGGTAAAAGGTTCTTAATTTCTGTATCAAATTCAGGAATTATTAATTTTACGTTAGCCTTATTTTCTTTAATAAAATGAAACTGTATGGGTCTACAGTACCTCGTTGATCCTGGATAGTAATTTTTCCAAAAAACAGAGATTTCGTTATTTCTTTGAAATAATTTCAACGGTACTAGACTGCATATAAATATATTACCATCATTAAACTCGTAGTCTTCAGGTGGAACCATATTATACTCGGCTTGATCTGCGGCTACACCACAACCCCATTTGGACATTGTATATATGTTTTGCCATCATTAATATATCCAGCATTAATTGTACCCAAAAGCCTCTCAGTGGTTTTCTCTAATAACGCCTGCATATTAACTTTAGCATAAGAACTAAATGGAAAAAACCTTTGTATTCCATGCAAAAATTTTAAGCCAAAAAGGACGTCTAATCAGCGTAACAGAGCGCTTTCGGCCTTAGCCATCATCAGTGTTACTTGTCAGTTGGAACAAAAGATATCCACAAGAGGCACAAACAACATCAAAACGATAACGGTCACATCAAAATTTAAAAAACACTCTACATTATAAGAAAGGTTCACATAATTTAAACATTTAACAAATTAAAGCCAGACGTGGAAACCACGCTTTGATGGTATGACAAACATGTCTCTCTGACATGTTTGTCATACCATCAAAGCGGGATACAAATTCGTAAATTACTTGAACATCACTAATTTTAATATTATTTTCTCTTAAAAGATTAAATAAATCACGATAGGTAATTTTATGCAACTCCATTTTACCTTCTAGTAGCACACTTATACTCTCGTAAGCGATAAGTCTAGAATACTCGATGGTCAGAAACAAAAAATGTAAACAAACAAAAATTCTTAAGCGTAACAAGTCAAAGCCTACTGTGTTAAAAGAAACGGTCTATAATAGATTGCTGTATTTATTGTATGTACATACTATTTAATTTCACTAAATTTATTAGTATTTATAGTCATGGTAATTATATGAAGGTTAAAATTTTAGAGGGGGGCAAGTTGGGGTAAGATGTTAAATTGGTTTCTTTATCTGGAAGGTTTGTTCTACATTGGACTTTATATATATCACAAGGTACTACCTTGTGACATATATAAAGTCTTGGCCAACTTTGGCCATTTTTTTATTTTTCTACATATTTATATTTTTTCTATAAAAAAAACTATATCTTGTATCCTCGATTTTTCTCACAAACTAATGTAACTATATTTATTTTTTTTATTTAGAAGTAAAAACAAACGAATACTTTAATACATACTGTAAGAAAAAAAAATATGTTTTTGGCGCTTTTTATGAAACTATTTTTTTTGCTTCGGAAAAAACACTGGATAATTATATTCTTGTAATATATTCACTTCAATCAAGCCTATCCATCTGACATACAACTGAAAATATTTTTTTGATTGGGATTAAGTTACATTTGGTAATTAAATTTCACTACCAAAAAAATGTAATTGATAACTTTATTTTTAAGACGATGTCAACATTTAACTTTGAGTCGCTCCACAGTGCGGCGGCCCGGGTTCGATCCCAGTGGGAAGACCTTTTTTTTTTAAGGTTATGTTTGTAAAAAGTTTTTTCCTTCATTTTTGGCATGTCTTGGATTAGTTTTTGTTGCTTGCGCTCTCGTATCAAGCGAAGCGTGTTTCAGGTGACAATTTGCTGCGTCCATTTTGTTTATGTTTTGATTTTAAAATAGATTTTTTTATATTCAGCAATATAATAAAAATAATAATACAGTTGTTGATTAACATGGAAAATATTAATGTCAACGATAAATTTTTATTTATTTATTTATTCATTCAACGGGATAAGCCCAATCGTACAAAGTACTTACAAGTCACAATACTTGCTGTTCTTGCAATAAAACTTAAAACTAAGAAAATAATTACAATAAAATACAATACAACACGAACACGACTTATCAGAAATAAATTGAATATTAAAACATAATAAAATCAGTGGTGCAACTCAAATACAATTATACATTTCAAAAATATGCCATAGCACGATTAATCGAGTTGGCCGTTTGCCCACGTAATGTCAAAAAGCAATACAAAATTTAACACAAGCACTGTAACAAACTAGCTTCTATATAACCAGACCACTGTCTTTAATGCATCAAAAATGATCAAACATATAAAATCAAAACCAAACAACAAGTCAACCGGCTGGATGGATTCGCGTTGATAACATGGAAACAAATTCTAACTTCTGCGCAGGTCACAGACTGAAAATCCACTAGCGGTTACAGCATTCCACCGCCTGACGAATCTAAAAAACGCCAACGGGAATCGAACCCGGGCCTCCGTGTCACAGGCCCAGCATTCTGATCACTGAACCACCAGAGCACTTGAAACCAATTCATTGCGCCGCGCCGTAAATACATCGGTAAAGTAGCATTTCAAAATGCAAGCCTCGCATGCGGTGGAAGACTCCTCGCAAGCTGTCTTTATCCGCTAATGAAAATCCTTGCGAACTTTTCTGGACTACTTTGCTGGTAACCCAAACTGAACTTTGTTGTCGCTAGAACATCTCACTGGTAGTGCGATTTCCGGATTTATTTTGCTAGAACGCGTATATTACTATGCACAAACTCCGAATGATTTTGTACCGGTTGAAATCGCAGGTTTGTTCCTATTACCTCAGTGCTTTTCGTAAATCAATTTGAAGAAACTGTAATTTTTTACACATTTCTTTAATTTGCCGTGAACGATAAACCATCATTAAATCTAATATTTAGTTCAGATTTTAATATGGTTTTTAAACTTATCTTTTAGAATTTCACAATGTCAAGTAGAACAGCATACATCTTAAACTTAGCTTTGATTTATTTATATGTCAGCACAGTAGAAATATTTCTCTAAACACAATGCCCATGCCACAGTATAAGCAAGGAACAGTAACGTCAGTGAGCTCAAATCCCTTGAAGTATTGAGATGAAAGAGCAACGGCAGGCACCTGCTTGCCTGACTTTGCCGTCGTTGGATTATGTCCTATACGAGGGGACGTGCAATTCGTTAAATTTTATTGTCGCGTGGAGTCAGTTTCTACTAATAAGTCATTTACAATTTAATTATTTTAATTTCATTCGACACTAATTTTAATATATTTAGAAATAATATTTAGATTATAGATGCTTCACGACAGGTTCTTAAGAATGTGTGAAAGTTAAAATGATAATAAAACAATAAACAATGCATTTAATAACAAGTTGTGTGTAATGTAGCTGATACTACAAAAATATTAATTTCTTCGAAATTGAAGACAAGTTTAGTACAAACCCAAACTAATATAACTCTAAGGTATTTAGTAACACAAAACATAATATACGCAAAGTTTGTTTAATAGCTTTTTCTACGACTGTCCTGAAAATAGACAAAAACGCACTAACAACTGCTCTTGAAAACTGGACATTTCAAACATCGTGTGAAAAGTATACTTTGCACACGGCGTACGCAAAGTATACTTTTCACACGTTTATTCGGGTATTTAGATTAAAGGGCTTCGTCTCCGATTTAGAGCTTCGCCCTCAGAGATCCCATTCCCAGATCTCTAAAAAAGGGGGCCCAATTTTAGGGCTTCACCCCCCAGGAGCCCCTTTTTGCAAAACTGTAGAAAATGGGACTCTCGTACCAGGGGCCCCCTTTCAAGGCCTGGGGCCCAATTTTAGGGCTTCGCCCGCGGAGCTCCATATCAAAATCTGTAAAAATGGGACTCCCGTGCCATAGGCCCCATTCTAGGGTTTCGCCCCCCTGGGGCCTTATTTTAGGTCGTCGCCCCCAGAGCTTCTTTTTCAAAATATTTAGAAAATAGAGACCCCACACCGGTGGCCCCATTTTAGGACTGTGCCCCTAGTTATAGTTTAGCGGGAATCTCTTACTCACGTAGTTTCTTTTGCTACGAATAAAATTTTCTGATAAATCAATAATAAAAAAGTTTCCCATATAGGTAACATGTAATTTTCTACCACACTCCCAGTGGGGCACCCAGACCCTGTATGTAGCAGTCGTAGAAAAAGTATAGTGTGCTACACGTGCTGAAAAGACTTTATGACACTCGTCTACGGCTCGTGTCACCAAACTGTCTCATTCGTGTGAAAAGTCTTATTTTCAGCACTTGTTGCACACTATACTATTTCTATTTTGCGTTCAAAATAATTTCATTTTGATACGCAAATGCGTGTCGAAAAGAGCTTCTTTTCGATAGGTACGGCTTTTGTTGACTGGTTGCTAGGATATTAACAAAATTATTCAATGTCAAGGCCCACTAGCAAAAATTTCGACACCGCTTTCAATGGGATTTCTAGTAATAAAGACGTCAAAAATGACAATATGGCCGCCCAACTGTTGATCAGGACTAGATTAAATTAATAGTTTTCATTAAAAAACCTTCGAAATAGAAAAAATAGTATAAAATACACGTTTTAACAGACATTTAGCGCAGTCGCACGTCGCACGTTAGGAAACTCTACGCAAGCGGGTCGTTTCCTAATTTCGTGCTAGTGCGAAAAAATATGGTATTTTAAAATAATAATTTTTTCACTATAAAAAAAAACGGTTCTTTATAGGCCGGAATCAATCCTATTGGTTTTGACGGTCACGCCACGCAGTGTCGTAGACTTAGATACCTAAACTACCAATTTTCAGGCCCATAATAGTTTTATTACCTGAGCTACAATCCCTTCTACAAAAATAAACGACCCCTTTATGGTCACTACTCCCTTAACACCCGTAATTGAAATTTGGAAAAATGATGATGATGTTTTTCCCTTTGTAATTACATTGTTTTGGTTTATTTAGATATAAAATATTTTCGTTTTTATTGGTTCCACCCCTATGCTATGAATGAGAACTATAAGTTTAATCTTACATTTTATGATTAATACAAAACCAAATGGTTTGAAAAGAGAACATGATTGATTAATGAATGTATGGAGTGTACAATTTTATGAATAATATTTTCATGCCTAATTTTTATCTCATCCCTTTTTAAAAAAACAAGTAGGTAGGTATTTTAATACTAGATAATATTTACTCATACCTGAAAGGATCTTTTGGGAATCACCATCAATTTTACTGAAACAGTTATCCACTGCATAAAATCCAATCATCGTTATAGAAAACGCAACAACAGTCCCTATATAATATCTCCCTCGCCCTCGTATAATACGTTTGTGCTAAAACTCCCCAAAGTTTCTGCGAGTCTATGAGAAAACTGGATTGTACCGCTTTTACCTCAGGCGGCAAAATCGAGATTTTTATGCATTTGACGCTACCGTTCATTAATTCTACCGTGCCCATGCTAACCTTAAAGCCAAGCAGATTACGAATTCACAAAAAGTCACAGACTTTAGTTCTGACAAGTTTGCAAGCTCAGCTGTCAATAGGCATGATATATTTAGAAATACACTTACTGCCAAGTAAAAATTTTGAATTCCCATAGTAGCTAGTAACTTGATTGATTGAACAAAATAATCCTTCGAAGGTTGACTGTAGTACATCAAGCTCGATCGACTCATTGAGTTCGTCCGGACCATCTAGCTTGTCACCATTTAGCGAGTCTTTTAGAGAAAGCTCGGACAACAGTGTTACAGATTTCATTTATCAGGGGGGATATCAGGGGATTTTTAAAATTCAAGTGAAGCAGGAAATGCTATTCTATCTAGAATTAATTTGAACAGTGGCAATAAAAAATCGCAAGGAGGGTAAAGATTTCTTGCAACCAAGGGAAAAAGCGTGTGACCATACCAGAACAATGGCAGAAAAACTTGTCAAAACGGGCACGAAATTCTGTTAGGTCCTATAGTATTCGTTGTCTTCAAAAAGTTATTGCCCTGTTGCAACGATAAACGCAAAGTAAAACGTCCCACAAATATTACAGAGGACCAAAAAAGCTTGATATTTGAAAAGCTGGCATTTTGGTGACAAGGGGAGCGTACTTATCGCTTTCCAACATAAGGGAGATTTGGTCAAAATACAGATATTCGGAAGAATAGAACACGCGGGCATAGTCACAACAATGTTTATTATTTTTAGATTAATGATCAGATAATTGAAGTATTTATATTTTTCAAGGCGACACCATTAGTGATAGACCAGTAAGAACGATTTTACAGAAATGAACTACTTTTACTAATAGTATTATATCTGCTGAATTCAGTGTCAAATATCAAAAACATTTTAAAATTGACGAAAGAGTGAAAAACGATGTCAGGGCTCATGTAGAGTCTATTCCTCGAATACTGAGTCATTACTCCCGGGCTAGAAGGTCGAGAGAATACATAGAGAGGGGCAAATCATTGGCTAACATTCACAGAGGTTATGAACAGATGTGCAAAGATAACAATCAACAGGCATTACATGTAGTGATTTGTCAGGAATGAAGCCGAAGCCCAACGAGGACCCTATTTATCATATAGATAGATGGACATTTTTGATTACAGCTTGCATGTACGGGCTGTCAAGATTCACGTATATTAGAAGTATGACACATATTTCTTATTACAAGCCACAGTCAAAATGAAGTTGATAATACTCCTTCTGTAACCAAACGCCAGATCAGAATAGTGAAAAAACCAGGCTCAATTTATAGCCTACAGTAATATATGAGATGCGTAAACTCGTACGTACCTACCTCTTATAAAGTAACTAAAATATGTTATGAAATTTGTGATTTGAAATCTTTGGTTGCTGATATTGAGTAGATTAGTACGTCCAAAAGTGAAGAAGGAAGTAACATCAAATACTGTTTTTTGAGACATGCTGCATCTTCAATTTAATCAAATCAAGACACCAATTTTGATGTATTTCACATAAATGGAATGAATGTATAATTTTCTAAGGCGGTGAAACATTAATGTTTAACTATGGCTGAACTATCTTAACTAGCATTACTTAACTTACGCACCTTTTTATTCACAAGATGATCCTGCTTGTCAGTATTGTGGTTTTTATCTTCTGCAAACAAAGGAAGTGCTTTTTATTGCATGGAAATATTTCGCTCGTGTTAAATGATATGACTAAATATTATGTTCTAAAAATAGAGGAAATGACTAAAAAGACAGCAAAGTATTCATTATGTACACAGCACTGGAAATTGAAATGAATATATAGGGCTGATGTTTTTTCATTACATTTGATTGGTGTTGATGAATATCGTCTGGAGTTACGTTTCTAGGGACTTAAAGCAAACGTGATCGTATCTCTATAAGTAAATTTAAATTCTATGTTTCATACAGAGTGACCAAACGATGGGTGGCAATAAATGATTAGAACTTCTTTCGCATTATACTCAATAAACAATTCGTGCAAAATAGTGGATATTATAGAAGAGGCAACTACGCAACTATGAGATATTTTCGACAGTTGGGAAGACGATCAGCTTTTATTCTATTGGCCTATGAAGTTGCAATCAGTGAGAGTAATAAAACCACTTGATCCAGATACATGATCTGCGCAACTACCTGTGTTATGGCATTAAAGTGCACATGCATACTGTGTTAAAGCTAATTATTTGGTGGCTATTTCAAGAAGTATATTATATTTTAAGTCTAAAATTTGTACAGTTTGATTAAAAACACGTATTTAATTTAGTAACGAAAGCCATTATGCAACAATAAATAGTAAGTATAAACTACAGCTATATTTTTGAGATCAATAATTATTTGTTTTAAAATTGAATTTTCTTGCCACGTTATTAACAAGTTTTGAAATAGAAAAACCAGAGTAAATAATTGTTATCATTTTGAAGCCCAATCGGTGTTCTGAAAACCTCTCTATAGTTGCTACGATCCGAGAGGTAAGAGTGAAAACATTTGACAAACACATCCCGAAAGTTTTAATATTACATCTTCTTCAGCACTATTCTGTTCTTCACGCAGTTAAAGATCTTTGATCACTCAAAGAATACCACTGCCTCCAGCTTCACCGCCAGTTCGTCTCAGATACTGGTTTTCTTATTCCGAACAATGAACGGAGATGTACACGCCACATTATGTTTATTTAAAAAAGAGAAAATCCTTATTTGAACAACCATTTTATCTTATTGATGTGGTGAGCAGTACAAAAATATATATCAAAAACTAGAGAGATCATTAAGGTATATCCTTATGAATAAGCAATCATAACAGTCGACTTCATGCAAGGAAATAACTCCATTAGTAAAATAAATATTTCTGACATCTGATAATGCAACCAAGGCGCCAGCAGGATGCTGCTGGAAAGCTTTTGTGGATATGTTGACCCAACCATTGGCACCTTTGCAATTTTAACAAACGTAATTTTCAATTCAATATCATCTGTGCGGGCAAAGAAGAAAGTACAAGGGACATAAGAATCTGTCATATAAATGAAATTTAGGTATATTGAACAATGAAAATATTATGCCGTAAAACCATACCACTAAGCTGCATAAGCTTGTAGACATGCTCGTAATATTGAGGTTCTCTCTCAGATTGAAATTCAAGCATAATTCTAGATAATCTAAAAGTCTGGCGTTGACAACAGGGTAGGAAACAGGATTAATACTAGCAACATGATTAGAACAGATATAATTCAAAATAGAGGAAGAATGATGAATAATTATGGTAGGACAATTCTTACAATTCATATGTATTCTCAAATCAAATGACTTGAGAAAATTTTATATTGCAAGCAACTGCACTTCATTACAATCTTTAAAATGTATATTAAAATTTCTAGTTAACATATGATGGGGTTAAGAAGATAATTTATTTAGAAGCACTGCCCGAAAAATATTTTCATTTGTCAGAAGAAAATGGATGGTAGGTCTATACAAACAATTCTTTTTAATAGCGATCAATTCGGCCAAGAACGGGTGACTAGACTGTCCCCAAGAACATCATTAATGCATCAACACTTAAAAGTGCTATTCTATCGCTTAAGCCTTTGAAATCACCTGGTGAGGATGGGATACTTCTAGCCCTGCTGCAAAACGATCTAGAGGTATTAACACCGTTCTTAATTGAACTTTTTAGAGCCAGCCTAGCGAATAATTATATATCTAGCAGCTGAACTAAAATCAGAATGGTGTGCATCCCGAAGATGGGGCATAGGGAATCAACACCTAACTCATGAAGACCAATAAGTCTGACCTCCTTTCTGTTGAAATGCATGGAAACGATACTGAATCTTCACATTAGAACGGGTGACCTATGTGAGTATCCACTAAATGCTCACCAATAAGCGTATCAGACCCGCAAATTTACAGAACTAGCACTAAACAACCTTGTCGGGAACATAACACAAGCGTTAAACGACAAGAGTATCGCGGTGGGTGTGTTCTTAGACATTGAAGAAGCATTCCATAATGCATTACTAAACTCCTTATACACAGCCATAGCTGAAAGAGGAGTTGAACCACAGATAAGGAACTGGATCAGGAGTATGTTAAATTGCAGAATAGCCTCAACAACCTTATAGGGGGAGGACTACAGATTCAGGGCGGTTAGGGGACGCTCGCAAGGTGGGGTTTTGTCGCCCCGTCTGTGGTCTCTGCTGATGGATGGTTTGCTAGCGGTCCTCTTGCTGTGGGATGTGGAGGTGTAGGCCTACGCAGATGATCTAGTAATACTTATAAGAAGCAACTTGCAAAGAACCATCAGAGGATCTTCAAGAGGTGCTAACCGTGGCCTATAACTGGTGTGAAAGGGAACAACTATCTGTGAACCCTCACAGAACAAAGACAAGCGTGTCTGACAATTAGTGCCGTCTTCTCAATCTGCCACCTCTTCAAATAGTACTGAAGAGTGAGGCCAGATGGGCTACGAATAGATTAGATTTGTTTGGGTTACAGGTAGTGATCAACAATCCGCAGGCAATCATCAGGGTGCCAACAGGCTGAAAAACGTCAATGAGCGGGACAGTGTGTTGGGTCTACCATCAGATAATATGCCTACCAAAATTAACTATTGCCATGCCTATGACGTCCTCCTACCAGAGAGGAACGACCGGGCACACAGGATACGAAGGCAACGAAATACCTCTTGCGAAGAAGCCACAATGGCCGTCATAGAACCAGAATCAGTACTAGGAATAGCTTACAAGACAGCTGAAGAAGTCCTCTCGAGGTGGACACACAACAATTTGTAGGCAAATGGAGGAAGTTACCGGGCCTAGCTCATTCAAAGATGGCAGTGAATCTGCCAATAGGAGTGAGAACTAGACAACTTCTTCAACTTGGCCGACAACAGGTACAAGCTGTAGTTAGCATGTACAGTGTGCACTGGCCATTATCGGCTAAGAAGCCACACGAACAAGATAGGGCTTTCCGAAGAAACGGAATGCCGCTTGTCCTTGGAGGACGAAGAAACAATGAAGCATGTTTTATGCTACTGTCTAGCAATAGAAAGAACCAGAAAAACAGTGTTCGAAATTCTCAAATTACACTTATAGATTTGAAAACTATCCACCCCAGAAAGATAATCGACTTTATGAAAAGGATCGAGCCTCTGACCTGGTGGAAACCACAGATGTGAGCCATAATAGACCAAGGGTCGCAATCGAGGGCCCCATCTGGGACTACTCACGTGTACGAATACGAATATACAAACTAAAAATAAATTCAGTTTCCCGCTAAATACTATAGTAAATTCAAATTCCTTTTGGTAAGAACATTTCATTTCCAATACTAGCAAATTCGAGGCTTCTTACAAATTGCTCATTAACTAGAATCACAATTTCAGAATTAATAGTTTGCTTCAGAAGTTACGGAGCCTACAGCTTTGCAGTTCAAATTGTGGATCAACATTTGTATCAAGAATGCATGTAGAAAACTCCTTTTCAATCTTTTGCAAATCCAAAACAGATATTTCATAATTTATAAAATTAGAATTTTTATATTTCTATTGAACATAACGTATTCGAATAGTCGAATCAAGTCCGCACGTTAGTTAAAAAGGTTTCTCAAGTGAAGAATTATAACTGTTGTGACACGTCCATAATTTATTTAACTTCATTTCACGTGACTCGTACATTCTTATTATAGTATCTGCATGTCAAACCAATATGGCCGCCATTTTTTCATAGTGGAAAGCATTGTGCAGATATGTATGACTGAATTTTTGGAGACTTTTTCTGAACTTGTGCATTCGAGAATCCTATGAGGACTATAATAATCAAAAGGGACGTTTAAAATGTATTTTACACCATCTAACGAGGGCTGAGAATTATAGGGTTCCAGGCGACCTTTTGAAAAAAATCGCGTTTTCCCAGAAATCTATTCAATACAAATTTCTGCATCGAGTGGCCTTTGAAATATATTGAGAAATTTCTAGACGGCGGAATAATAGTGAAATATGGTCTTGAGTACAAGAAATGTTTGGTGTTCCGGTTCATAAGCTTCCATGAGTTAAAGTAATACGATGATTTAGTGATTTATACGTTTATTTGATATTCGTGATGTCTCTTTCTAAGAACGATTCCTGGGAAGATTTTAGCAGCTCTGATTCAGAAGATGCCCTAGAAAATAGTAAATAATGGAAAGGGCAGTTAGTTCTGAGTTCATTGAAAGTTAAAATATTATATTTTGAGTAAAAGAAAGACATAACCTAAATCTTTTTGCAGGACTGTCTATTTCCCCCTTTTTAAATATAAAGGACAAGAGTACGTTACTTCTAAAGGAATAAACCATATGTGCCAAGAAAATTGATGTACACGCAATTTCAAATCTGACCTACGATCGTATGTAAAAAACAACTTTTGCAGTCTGGACCAGAACGATGGTTTGTACTGAGCATGGCAAGAAGAATGCGTATTAGAAGAAAAAAGTGCTGAATCGGATTATAAGTCATTCTGACTCGAATATTGCATTGCGAAAGATAACCAAAAAGTTCGTGCGTGCAAGCCATTCTTTTCAGCCACTCTGTGTTTTAGCCAGAAATCAGTCTATGATCTGATCTACATATCAAGAAAAGTGATTCAGGTGCTCCCCAATCTGACAAAAGAGGTAAAAGTACAAAGTATCAAATTTCACGAAAAGACATAGATCTAATAAAATCACATTAAATCTTTCCCTTATGTGGATTTCAGAAAAAATACCTTGAGCTATCCTTTAATGCTCAAAAAATGTATGATCTAAGCGAAGTAAGTAAGCAAGTAAAAGTAAGTCACGCAATGGAGTCAGAGTATCAGTCCCTTAAATCAAGAAAAATAATAATGCGAGAGGAACGTGAAAAAGATAGAGATAACAAAAATCATAACTGTGTTGTGATTTGTTTTGATCTATAAAATTTTATCAATTTGCCAACATCAGATGTATCGGTTCTTTTTTATAAGCGAAACTTCAATGTTTAGCATTTATAACAGCACTCAATTCAGTTGGTAAAGAAGTTGTGCAGTACATTGATACCAATTTTAAAACAAAAAATATTTTGGAGCAATAGTTGGGTTCCACAAAACAGGAGGTCACATGTTTCTGTTGTTATCATTAAATTGTTGAACAGATACTCCGACATTTTCAGAGTAACTATGAAGTACTCACTAACTACCAGCGTGGAAGCGGAACGTGATTCGGAGAAACCACTTAGCACTTCCCAGTTCTTCACCTGATTTACAATTCGTATTTATTTTTTGTAAAAACTAGTATTTATGATTATTATTCAAACTTTGTTAAAGAAAAATGGCGCACGCCGGTAAGTCGTAATGGAACTCTAACCCAAATTGAACAAAAAAAGCAGTTACCTATCATTTCCTAGTTTATACGCGAACAAAAATAGTAGTAAGTAATTCTTAATATGATGTGCAATATCTACATAATTTGTGTAGAAATGGGTGAAATAAGCCCAAATTGCAACATAAGCAAATATTTTTAATGTAATTACCACAAAGGCTCGATGTCTAAAGTTAAATTTTACCTCCAGTCTCCGATAAAATAGATATACATATTTTACTTAAACAACATATGAAAACATTAAAAGACGTATTTCATCGAAATTTCCCATGATTCATTAAAAGCAAATATATCTATTCAATGTTGTAAAAATTGCGAATTTATGAAAACGATAAGGAGTACCATTCATTTTATTTTTATGACCATATGCTAAAATGACCTTTACTGCTCTCAGCTCTACCAAAAAACATGATATGACGAAACCTTTAAATTCAACTACCTCACCCTGAATAAAAGTCGTCATCATCATTTCAAAAATGCCGGTTTGCACGGTTTTTGGCGAAGATTCTCGTCAAGTGATCGGCTTTTCTATAAAAAATATTTTTTGGGAAAAATAATAAAAGCCATTATGTTTTTGAGCTAGAAACTGATGTTTCACATTTTCCCTGAAAAGTCCATTTTCCCGACATTTTCGGAACAGAACGCCCTGAAATTATCCCTTTGCCAAAAATATACCCCTCCCCAAAAAATACTGGCCATATTTCGATTTTCGCCAATTTCATTATGGATCAGAAGACAGTCAGAAGGAGCTTGACCAGACAATTTCGTTTAATTTTGTCGACAGTTATCGTGTATTAAAGCAAAATTTTTTAAAAA
>MU181961.1:589482-605243 GCA_016904865.1 Pissodes strobi
TTATCAAAGAAGATGATGATTTTTGCTCCAATTTCAATAGCATGTAACTTTCATAATATTTTTTAAAAATGTTGTCACTATACACCAATAATTGAATCATTGGTCCATAGTAAAGAAAGTGGCATGTTAAATATTTAATATCTGCTATATTTTAAGAAATACCGATTTTTTTTTGTAAACCTTGCTTTTTTCAACTTTTTGGTAGTTAGACCACACGCGTTGTATCATGCAAACTTTGTAAGTGATTATTATACCTTATAAGAAGCTTGTTTATGTTGAGTAAAAAAATTGTAACTAAATATTGTGATGTGCAGTGGCGTACTCATAATCACTTATATGTCTATGGTTTATGAGTATCTCACAATTTTTCACGATTGTTTTGTATTGGAAAGTACTCGCCCTCAAAATCAAATACATCAAAATAGTGATATTTGATTTTAAGGGTTTTCAAAACAAGTTTAATTTTAGAAATAGTGTTGTATTAGAAATAAATAAATAATATTTTTCCAAAAATTAAATAAAAAATTATAATTTAAAAAAAATATATTTAGACACTCTAAAATATATATGTAGATACAGTGCAATATTAAAAAATAAAAAATAAGGAAAAAACTTGCTTAATCTAGAGGCGAGCACTTTCCAATACAAAACAATCGGGAAAAATGGTGAGATACTCATAAACCATATTATAAGTGATTATAAGTGCGCCACTACACATCACAACATTTAGGTACAGGGTTATCCAACGAGGACTAGACAAGGCGATTTTTTGGCTTTCCCTATACTTTTATAAAAAAAACTGAAATAGCCATCTCATGTAATTTTCTCCCGCGAATTCGGATATGTTCAGCAAAAAACAATTGAACATCAAATAAAAGTGCTAGGGGTCACTTTGATATTTTTTTAAATGGAACACCCTGTATATTACTTTATTTTTGGACTCTCGAGAAAAATCTAAACACATTTTATGTATAATATCCTATACCTATCTTTAGCTGTTTACCAAATATTGACAGTTGAAAGTCGGGTATTTTGACACTTTGACAGGTTCTAAAATCTAAATCGCACAAGATCAAAGAAAACGGTTTGCACATTCCTATCTTAAGTTTTCATAAACTATCGAATGACAGTATCTTCGAATTTAACCTGCGGATAAAATTAAACGGAACTTTTAAACCTCCGGTTAAATTCAAAGTTACTATCATTCGATAGCTTATGAAACCCCAAGATAGGAATTTGCAAACCGCTTTCTTTGATCTCGTGCGGTTTAGATTTTAAAGCCTGTCAAAGTGTCAAAATGCCCGACTTTCAACAGTCAATATTTGGTAAACAGCTAAAGATAGGTATAGGATATTATACACAAAATGTGTTTAGATTTTTCTAGAGAGTCCAAAAATGTAGTAATATACAAAGTGTTCCATTTAAAAAAAAATCAAAGTGACCCCCAGCACTTTTATTTAACGTTCAATTGTTTTTTGCTGAACATATCCGAATTCGCGGGAGAAAATTACATAAGATGGCTATTTCAGTTTTTTTTTTATAAAAGTACAGGGAAAGTCAAAAAATCGCCTTGTCTAGTCCTCGTTGGATAACCCTGTACAATTTTTTTACTGAACATAAACAAGTTTTTCGTAAGGTGTGATGAAAATCACTTATAAAGTTTGCACGATACAAAGCACAGTGGTGTCTAAAAGGCTACCAAAAAGTTGAAAAAATCTAGGTTTTACAAAAAAAAAAATCAATACCTCTTTTTTTTTTTTTTTTATGGCAATGGCACACACACTAAAGGGAG
Organism: Pissodes strobi; assembly: GCA_016904865.1. Classification (NCBI taxonomy): domain Eukaryota; kingdom Metazoa; phylum Arthropoda; class Insecta; order Coleoptera; family Curculionidae; genus Pissodes; species Pissodes strobi. The sequence continues at coordinate 591,275 of MU181961.1, forward strand.
ATCCTATGGCGCTCGACGAGCGGTGTGTGTGCGAAGATGTTGATTGACACGGTTCTTGAATATTTGTAGGTTGTAATTAGTGGGAAACAGATGTCCTGGAAGTGAGTTCCACAGTGATGCAGTGCGCCAGACAAAGGAGTTCTGGTAAAGCGATGTTCTAGGTGTTTCTAGTTGTACGACGAACTGGTGCGCTCCTGCCGACTGTCGGGACTGTCTGACAGGAGTTGCCAGGGGCGGGATTATGCGGGCCAAATCCTGGGAACATCTGCCGTGAAAGTATCTGTAAAACAGAGACATCTCGGCCACATGTCTGCGATGTTCCAGACTATCCAGATTCCGGGTCAACTCCGGATCGCCGACGAGACGCACAGCCCTCTTCTGAATGGAATCCAGTAGCTTTAGGGTATGCTTTGGTGCGGCACCCCAGATATGTGAGCAATATTCTAAGCACGGTCTTATTTGCACTTTGTACAGCAAGAGCAACTGCTGCGGTGTATAGAGTTTTTTGTTGCGAAATAGCGCACCAAGCTTCTGGGAGGCTGATTTTGCGATGTTAGCAATATGGTCATGCCATGACATATTGCTGTTGACCGAGACACCCAGCAGCCCGATTGACGAGGATGAAGGAATGGTCGATCCTGCCATAATGATGTCAGGGCCCGCTGTATTGGCCCTCTTAGTAAACGTTGCTGCTTGGGTCTTTGCTGCATTGAACTGGACCAAATTTCGGTCGCCCCAAGTTTGAACTTTCTCCAGGTCTTGATTAATTGCTGTAATCTGCTCCTGTCTGCGGTGATGAGTCTCAGTCGCTGGTAAGGGTTTTTCTGATCTAAAGTGGGAGACAAGGGTACTGTCATCTGCAAAACTGTAAACAGGATTATTCGTTTCGATCAGCAGGTCATTAATATAGATGAGGAACAGAGTTGGTGGAAGTATTGCGCCTTGAGGCACGCCCGCGTTAATGGTGAATGTGTCCGAGATGTGTCCATCGACTGCAACGTGTAGGCATCGGTTCTTAAGGAAACTGGCCAGCCAGCTGCAGAGAGAGGCGGGCAGTCCCAAGGACGGCAGTTTGTTGAGCAGTCCGTCATGCCAAACTCTGTCGAATGCCTTTGAAATATCCAACGCAATCGCTCGAGACTCTCCGTAGTTTTCAATTGCCCTACTCCATATATGAGTGACATAGGCCAATATATCTCCTGTCGATCTCTCTTTGCGAAAGCCGTATTGATTATCGCTGATTATTCTGTTGCTCTCGAGGTACTTGAGTAGTTGCTGGTTGACTACACGTTCCATGACTTTGGAGATTATTGGAAGCAAGGCAATTGGGCGATAGTTTGAGGGCGTGGTTTTCTTGCCTTTTTTTGGAACAGGTTGCACTCGAGCGACTTTCCAAGAGGATGGGTAAATCCCTTTTCTGTAAGAAGGAGAAAAAAGCCTGGAAAAAACGGGTGTTAGTTCGTTGGCGCAGTTCTTTAGCACGATGGCAGGTATTCCGTCCGGTCCTGATGCCTTTTGCGTATCTAGTTCTTTAAGGATTTTGCGAATATCACGGTGAGAAAACTTGACTTCTGCCATGGTAGTGTTGATGTTCGGTATAGTGGGGAGAGTCTTGCCTTGGGGCACGTCTAAGGTAGAGTGCGATGAAAACATTTTGGCGAGCATGTTTGCTTTTTCCTTGGCTGTAGTCGTCGTGATGCCACGTTCGTCCGTCAAAGGTGGGAGAGACGTTTTTGTAAAGTTGTTACTTACTGCCTTTGCTACCGACCAGAAATTCCTGGAACCACTGGGGCATTGCAAAAGTTTATTCCTGATCCTTTGATCGTGTTTGTCCTTAGTTTCGTCGATCACACGCTTGCACTCGTTTCTCGCTTCGATAAAATAACTGCGATTTTCAGCGGTCTGATTTTGCTGCCAGTACTTATAGGCTTGCTGTTTCCTTCCTACAGCTCTTTCGCATCTTTTGTCGAACCAGGGCTTTCCTTTTGATGGTATCTTGATGGAATTTGGGATGTATGCTTCCATTCCTGAGGAGATTACTTGCATGATCTCTTCGCAGCAGTCTGACGGGTGGTCAGTGGCAAAGCAGACGTCGAGCCAAGGAAAATCTAGGTAGAACTGCCTTAGATCGTCCCAGTTTGCAGAATTGTAATGCCAGATTTTGCGAGGCAATGATGGATCCTTCTGTATGGGTGGCAATTCACAAACCGTTGTAATAAGTTTGTGGTCGGAGGTACCTAATGGCGGACCAACTGTAACCTTGTACTGGTCAGGATTGGTGGTCAGAAAAAGATCCAGGAGGGCGGCGAATTCGCCCCTCTCTGAGATTCGAGTTGGTTCGTCTACAAGTTGAGTAAGCCCGCAGCTGATGGCAAATGCTTCAGCTTCTCTACCTTCGTTGTCGGTCTTGTTGTGATGTTTGAGCCAGTTGGTGTTGTGGGCATTGAAGTCTCCCAGAACGATTATTTCTGAACTGGGGTGATCGACCTGTATTGAGTCAAAAGTGGTAGCTAGTGTTGAGAAAAAGCTTTGGTTTAGACAACATATAAACTTGGTTAATCCCTTGGCGGTGAACTTGAGCCACATGACACAAGGTTGTTCGGTTCGAGTGTTTCCTCGCGGTGACATGAAAGGTCGCTTCGGACAAAAAGGCATATTCCGAACTTATATCTAAATCGGGTATGTAAGTCGTAACCAGGATAGAGGTAGTTCACTGTTGTTGTTGTAGAACATACTTGTGTTTCTGTAAGGGCTAATATGTGTGGTCTATTTGCTTGTAGATGTTGGTGTACCGAATTTATGTTTGTATTTAGGCCTCTTATGTTGCAGAAATCTATTCTAAATTGGTTCGGTATCTTTGCTGTCTGTGAAATGCGGAATGAAGGGCTCCCAGGGCCACCCAGCGCCCGGAGATCCAAATGGCCGGGGAGTTTACTTTCGGAATATTTTGATCCTGGAAGCACCATCATGTCCATATATTCCTACTGTGGAACCCGGGACCACCAGCGCGGAAGCGGAACGTGATTTGGAAAAACCACTTAGCCCTTCCCAATTCTGGTGGGGTGGTCTTTCACCGGACGATGCGAGTAGGCTTATGCATCTACCACCTAGGGCCGCTTCCACTCGAAGCATCGGCCTCAGACTCATTCCTTTGGCGGTCCCTAGTCTGACAGGGGTAAAAATGGGGTTTGTTGGATCACTCCCCAGTGATCAGCTCCAGACTTTGTACTTTGGTGTTCTCCATCCTGGAGGAGGACGATGGGATTTGATGGGCCACATCCCGTGGCAACTCGGAATGGTGGGGGCGTCACTCCCCGTAATCAAACTGCTCTCACCAGTTTGACGTTCCTGCCAGCCAATACAATGCAGCCCCTCTTGTCACAAACTGTCATTGATCGGCTCCAGACTTTGTACTTTGGTGTTCTCCAGCCTGGGGGAGGACGATGGGATCTTAAAATATAGCAGATATAAAAAATTTGACAGACTGCTTTCTTTGCTATTAACTAGTGATTCAATTGACGTACAAAAAAAAATTATTGTGAAAGTTAGATGCTATTGAAATTGGAGCAAAAATTACCGTCTTCGTTGACATCCTGTATATAAAATTTTTTGAAAGTTATAAAAAATCCAATATTGGAAAGTTTTTTCTAAGGGATAAATCTATTAATTAAAAACCGTAGGTCGATATCATGTCTGGTTAAGAAAATACTTAAGTTTTAAATTTAGGCGATATTTTCCTTGCTCGAAAGCAAGTTTATGTTTAAAAAAAGGTTAAGGTTTTTTTTTTATGGCAGTGGCACACACACTAAAGGGAGATCTTATCGCGCTCGACGAGCGGTGTGTGTGCGAAGCTGTTGATTGACACGGTTCTTGAATAGTTGTAGTTGGTTGGATTTAAGTTTGTAATTCCACGGAGAAAATACATATTCTTTAAACAAATTTAAAGTGTAAAATGTTGATCAATTTCCAGAGTAAAACTTCAAGGAAACCATTTAAAATATTTTAATTTTCTGAATTCAACCTCGTTAGGTACAGGGTTATACAACGAGGACTAGACAAGGCGATTTTTTGACTTTCCCTGTACTTTTATAAAAAAAATTGAAATAGCCATCTTATGTAATTTTCTCCCGCGAATTCGGATATGTTCAGCAAAAAACAATTGAACATCAAATAAAAGTGCTAGGGGTCACTTTGATATTTTTTTGAATGGGATGCCATATTTTTAATGTGCTTATCCGATTTCTCAGATAAATTTTGATCTAAAATGGTGGATTTTTAATTAAAAAACGCTTTTTTTCTTCAGTTTTAAATTCGGAAAATGTTCGTCTACCGTACGATTAATACCTGATAGATGGATACCCGTTTCACCTGTTCAACCTTTAACCTGCTTTAAAGCGGCCATCAGTCAGACCAAATAATCAACTTTCAAATTTCTATACTATATTTTTCACGAATTAGTTACAAATAATGAAATATTCTTTAGAAGAACGACTAAGTGTAATAAAAATTATATTACAAAAGAGGAGAGAATGCTCGACAAACACAAAGAACATTTTTTGAGAGTTTCCAGAGACACATTTCAGTAGATACAATTCTCAGAATTAAGACCCTATTTGAAGAAAGCATGACATTGAAAGATAAGCCAAGAAAGATGAAAAGACAGAATAGGAGGAATCGAGCCATTGTTCAATATTTTACTATAAATCCGAAGAGTTCTATTCCGCAAGCGGTACGAGAAGTAAGGTGTGGTCCAGGACTCCGGAGAGTAAGCTATGGAACAGTTCACAGAACTTTAAAAAAATGTGGTCTAAAACCATATTGCATCCTTCCCGTTCAATACTTAACACAACATCAAAAAGTACTTCGATTTCGATTTGTTGCTTCAATGCTGATGAGAGAGCAAGACGATTAACCTGTCACAGATAACGTGATGCAATGTTGCACGAAAGATAACGTCGGACTCACAATCCGCTATTTCTGGAAATTAGAAAAAAACTAATATTTTCGAAAAAATCGCTTGGAAACTTATAAACATTTTAAATACCCAATACAAATAAACAAAAGAAATATTTGGAACTACATTTTATTACATTTTGAATTTAAATTCACATTTTACAAATAAAAGTAAAAAAAATATGTAATCCCCATTTTGGATACTACAAAAGACAAAAAAACAATTTATAACAAAATAATATTACTATTTCTAGGAAACTAAATGAAATCTTAAAAGAAAAAAAGCGTTTCAGTTGCCTACGACAGATACACAAGTGAAAATTAAAAAATCAGTCTTCGCTGCTTTCGTCGGAAATATCATCGTGTATGCAATTGGGGCAAAGGCATTTTGTCTGTTCTAGGCATACAAATTTTTGGCATTTTTGGTTGGTCTATTTTTTTGCCTATTACAGTAATAGCAACGACCTCGACGACCAGACTGTGGATTAGGGGCTGGATCAATTATTTGGTTTTCAATATGGCAAATTTCTTTTATTCTCATCCTAATTGATGTTGTGATGCGTTTATTTAGAAAGCGACGTTCCTCCCTTTAGTTTTCCCATCTTTACCAATGAAATGTGGCACTCTGTGCGGAACATCGACCACATCTGGAATTTCGACTGTTTCTTCTTCAATACCTTCCTCTATGTCAGTGTTATCGTCCTGTCTTTCTTCGAAATCTCCTTCCAAACTAGCATCGTCGTCGTCTGGTTCAATATCCGGCTCAGAACCGGAAAGAAATTCTATATATAGCTTTTCAAGATAATCTTGTTCTTTTTCATAACTCATATTCAAAAAAAATCTGTAAAAAAGCTTATATCAGGAAAATAAAAAAGCCAACCATCCCAAAATGTATATTATAATAATATACACTTACCTACATTCAACTCATAATCATTTTAAATTAGAAACAAATTTTGTATCCTAGAAATATAATATTTTAAAATTTAAGCTTACCTGAATATTTTTTACAACTTGTATCATGCTCCGCAACTCGACATAACGAAAAAACCTAACACTCTAGACAACTGCCACGGCTACACTAAATAACGTACCCCCAAATATGAGGCTAGCGAGCGCGCGACAGCCGACATCGAAGTTAGTCCTAAATAATCGGCAAATAACTCGTCATGCGGACTCGTAGTCCGCACGTTATCTCTGAAAGGTTAAGACGAAGATTATAATTTATATAATAAAATTCTATGGACTGACGAAGCGTCATTTACAACATCGGGGGTATACAATCGGAAAAATACAAGATACTGGGCAGCAGTTAACCCTCATAGATATGAAATGATAAAGTTTCAAGGTAGGAGCTCACATATTAATGCTTGGAGTGGGATGTTAGAAAATCGAATAATTGGACCACTATTTTATCGTTTTTCTTTAACAGGCCAAAGATACCTCCAGTTTCTTCAAAACGATATCGGGGATTTCTTGGAAAGATTGCCATTGCAAGTCTACAACAATATCATTTAGCAGCAGGATGGTGCTCCACCTCATGCAGTTCGAGAAGTGGTAACATACTTAAATGAGCATTACAATCAGTGGATTGGCCGTAAGGGAACAATTCATTGTCCACCAAATAGCCCCGATATCACGCCAATAGATACATTTTTATGGGGTCATTTAAAAAATGTAGTTTATCAACGACCGAACAGAAGTCTCGAGGATATGCAGCAAGAAATTATAAATGAAATTAATAGACTTAACCAGGACCAAAATATTGTAAGAGATTCCTTGGAGAGACTGAAAAGGGGGCATCGGTCGTGTTTTGAAAATAATGGAGGACACATCGAACAGTTATATTATTGAGATTAAAGTTATTAAGTTATTAAGTTAGTTTATAGTTTTTTCTAATATGTCACACTGTTGTTATACGTAAACAATAATAGATTTGCAAAAAAACTGTATAGAAATTTGAAAGTTGATTATTTGGTCTGACTGACGGCCGCTTTAAAGCAGGTTAAAGGTTGAACAGATGAAACGGGTATCCATCTATCAGGTATTAATCGTACGGTAGACGAATATTTTCCGAATTTAAAACTGAAGAAAAAACGCGTTTTTGAATTAAAAATCCATCATTTTAGATCAAAATTTATATGAGAAACCGGATAAGCACATTAAAAATATGGCATCCCATTTAAAAAAATATCAAAGTGACCCCTAGCACTTTTATTTGATGGTCAATTGTTTTTTTGCTGAACATATCCGAATTCGCGGGAGAAAATTACATAAGAGAGCTATTTCAGTTTTTTTTATAAAAGTACAGGGAAAGTCAAAAAATCGCCTTGTCTAGTCCTCGTTGGATAACCCTGTACAGGGTGTGCCATTTTCATGTATTTTGCGGGAACAAATGCGGTTTTCGCAATAGTTGGCTACTTGTGAAACTAAAAATGCCACATACAGATTTTTCCTAGCCCTCTTAGTTTCTAAGATACAGGGCGAAATTGAAAACGTTGCATTTTTAGACCCCCCTCGTATCTCAGTTATTTTCTCGGTTATTGTTTATCTTATCGGAAAGGTAAAAAATGTTTTCTATGCATTTTTTTACGTAGATTCCAGTGGTGTAGTTAGATTTTTTTCAAGTTTTTCAGTTTTTGAGATATTGACTAAGGTTGTTTTTTCTTAAATGGAACACCCTTTTTTATTATTTTTTATATTAACTACCTCGCTGTGGGCTTTCTAAAAATATGATATAGTCTATACTTATTTTCATAAATAAAATAAAAAAATCCATTTTTTACTTTTTAACATGTGTTTTATGGGGTTCCTCGCTTATGAATGGAGATAAAAAGATGCGGTTTGCGCAATAGTTTGCTACTTTTTGATGAAATAAAAGATACCATAATTACATTTCTCGTGGCTCTCTTAATTTCTGAGCTACGGGGTGATTTTGAAAATTTGTCGTTTTCAAGTATCCCCTGTATCTCGGTTATTTAAAAAGTTATTGTAAATGCAAAAACGGTTTATATAGATCTTTTTTTACCGTAGAATCTAGTGGTGTACTTGTTTTTGATGTGTAAACATCTTGCGCGGCGGTATGAGGGTAAATCTGGGGAAATGTGTGGACGGAAATGTGGGGACGCAATTTGTAAACCGATTGTGACATTATAGACTTTCCGCGTGTTAGCCACACGTGATAACTACTATACCACGAAACGATATGGAAGAAAACTTATTTTTTGTATATAGAGATAAAGAGTAATGAACAGCCTAAATCACATAAACGTCTTAAATAATGAATATTTCCCTTATTAGTAGTTATTTTTAAAAAATCTAATGCCACCAAGAATAACATCAACCTATAGACACAGCTTATTCACAACCAGCTAGTCAGTCATCTTTGATTTGGGAAAGTCAATAACCAAACCTTGCAAATTTTAGAAGAGGGCCATGACTGAATATTGTTTTAAACGTCTGGGCACCGTCTATAGATATTCTAATAAGTCCGCTCACTCGAGCGTGCCGCGGAAAATTTCCCTCCTGCCTGCGCCAATCCCTCACCCATCGGCTACATGTCAATGTCACGGCTTAGCCGTGACTCAGTTTTTGCAAGCACTTTCGCGATCGGATGGTGTGAATTTATTTTTACGGAATAGTTTTCGCACGATGTACGCTATTTAAAAAATATATATGGTTAAGATGGCTAAGAGTAGTTTTTCCTATTTTACTGTTGATGACTGTTGAGTGTTGTGTAACTACACGTGATCTCTCCTTCTTTCTCTCTTATGGAATTGGTAAAGAATTATTCATTTATGAGATGAAGTGAAGCTAACCGAAAGTTGATTAGATGACTAACCCAAACTAACCAAATCTATTAAAACTGATTATAACGTATCGGAACCGGTTCAAATGACTAAAATAAGTAAGGCTAAATGAAACTAACCGAAAGTTGATTGGATGACTAACCCAAACTAACCAAATATATTAAAATTTGTTATAGCGTATCGGAACCGGATCAAATGACTAAAATAAGTTAAGACTATGTGCAAATAACCGAAAGTTAATTAGACGACTAACCAAAACAAACCAAATGTATTAAAATTGATTATAACGTATCGGAACCGGTTCAATGTCTCATATAATTTTAGACTAAGTGAAACTAACCGACAGTTGATTCAGCGACTACCCCAAACTAACCAAATCTATTAAAATTGTTTATAGCGTATCGGAACCGGTTCAAATGACTAAAATAAGTTCAGACTAAGTGAAATTAACCGAAAGTTCATTCGACGACTAACCCAATCTAACCAAATCTTTTAAAATTGATTATAACCTATCGGAACCAGTTGATATGACTAAAACGAGTTAAGACAAAGTGAAACTAACTGAAAGTTGATTCGGCGACTAACCCAAACTAACCAAATCTATTAAAATTGGTTATAGCATATCGGAACCTGATCAAATGACTAAAAAAAAGTCGAGACAAAGTGAAACTAACCGAAAGTTGATTCGACGACTAACCCAATCTAACCAAATCTATTAAAATTGATTATAACCTACCGGAACCGGTTGAAATTACTAAAATAAGTTGAGACAAAGTGAAACTAACTGAAAGTTGATTAGACGACTAACCAAAACTAACCAAATGTATTAAAATTGATTATAACGTATCGGAACCGGTTCAAATGTCTCAAGTAAGTTGATACTAAGTGAAACTAACCGAAAGTTGATTCGACGACTGACCCAAACTAACCGAATCTATTGAAATTGAGTATAACCTAGCGGAACTGGTTGATATCACTAAAATAAGTCGAGACAAAGTGAAACTAACAGAAAGTTGATTCAGCGACTACCCCAAACTAACCAAATCTATTAAAATTGTTTATAACGTATCGGAACCGGTTCAAATGACTAAAATAAGTTGAGACTAAGTGAAATTAACCGAAAGTTCATTCGACGACTAACCCACTCTAAGCAAATCTTTTAAAATTGATTATAACCTATCGGAACCGGTTGATATGACTAAAATGAGTTAAGACAAAGTGAAACTAACTGAAAGTTGATTCGGCGACTAACCCAAACTAACCAAATCCATTAAAATTGGTTATAACATATCGGAACTTGATCAAATGACTAAAATAAGTCGAGACAAAGTAAAACTAACCGAAAGTTGATTCGACGACTAACCCAATCTAACCAAATCTATTAAAATTGATTATAACCTACCGGAACCGGTTGAAATGACTAAAATAAGTTGAGACAAAGTGAAACTAACTGAAAGGTGATTAGACGACTAACCAAAACTAACCAAATGTATTAAAATTGATTATAACGTATCAGAACCAGTTCAAATGTCTCAAGTAAGTTGGTACTAAGTGAAACTAACCGAAAGTTGATTCGACAACTAACCCAAACTAACCAAATCTATTAAAATTGATTATAACCTAGCAGAACCGGTTGAATTCACTAAAATAAGTCGAGGCAAAGTGAAACTAACTGAAAGTTGATTCGGCGACTAACCCAAACTAACCAAATCTATTAAAATTTATTATAACGTATCGGAACCAGTTCAAATATCTAAAATAAGTTGAGAGTAAGTGAAATTAACCGAAAGTTGATTCGACGACTAACCCAATTTAACCAAATCTATTAAAATTGATTATAACCTATCAGAACCGGTTGATATGACTAAAATGAGTTGATACAAAGTGAAACTAACTGAAATTTGATTCGGCGACTAACCTAAACTAACCAAATCTATTAAAATTGGTTATAGTATATCGGAACCTGATCAAATGACTAAAATAAGTTGAGACTAAGTGAAACTAACCGAAAGTTGATTAGACGACTAACCAAATGTATTAAAATTGATTATAACGTATCGGAACCGGTTCAAATGAATAAAAAAAGTTGACTAAGTGAAACTAATCGAAAGTTGATTAGACAACTAGCCAAAACTAAACATATGTAATAAAATTGATTATAACGTATCGGAACCGGCTCCTTTAAATAAAATGAGTTGAAATTCGAGAAGGATTCACTTCAATCACGTGTACTGTGCTACTCGCTACGCGCGCTTGTCTTCAGTATCCCAGATTAAGCAAAAATAATCGAAACTAACTTTAATTAATCAAACAAGCGCATTGAGACGGGCGCGCTACACGCTTGACCAACCCTGCCTAACACAAAACCAAAATTAATCCCAACTTACAAACATAACCAAAAAAATAAAAATAAAACATGTCACCGACGGGAATCGAACCCGGGCCGTAGGATCACAAGCACAGAAGCTGATCCTGAAACTCAACTGCGCATGATTGCAAATAGTTATACCGCAGACGCTAGACGCTTGTATAGAAACGCAAGGAATATAAGGAAATAAAATATAGGCAGCAAGAGAAATAATCATGCGCCTCAAATCCTCTTCTCGACCTTTAATATAGATCAATAAACAATATCAATTCTTATCAGCTTAATATCACTATCGCTTTGCCTCGCTTTAATAAGTTATATAAAATAATAATTTCAGGAATAATAGATATTGGTTTAAATTCAGCACAACACAACTATTGACTAACATAAAATTGTCAAACAGAGAAATGTACCATTTTAATTTAAAATCATATAGAATTAAAGAACAAATCTGGCAACACAGCCTTGTCTACAAACCTACCATGCGCCGTCTGCTAGATTTCAATAAAAACAAAACAATACATTGAAAGTCGGCAGAGAAAAGTAGTCGCAATTACAGCAGATTTGTACAAGTTTTTAATGATTTTTTAAGTCACGAGTAGCACAGTATACGTAATAGAAGTGAATACTTCGTTATCGAGCCTCAACTTATTTTACTTTTTTGAGCGGGTTCCGATACGCTATAATCACTTTTAATGCATTTGGTTAGTTTTAGTTAGTCGTCTAATCAACTTTCAGTTAGTTTCACTTAGTCTCAACTTATTTTAGTCATTTGAGTCGGTTCCGATACGTTACAATCAATTTGAATAGATTTGGTTAGTCGTCTAATCAACCTACGGTTAGTTTCACTTAGGCTCAACTTATTTTAGTCATTTGAGTCGGTTCCGATACGTTATAATTAATTTTAATGGATTTGGTTAGTTTTGGTTAGTTTGGGTTAGTCTCAACTTATTTTAGTCATTTGATGCGGTTCCGATACGCTATAACCAATTTTAATAGATTTGGTTACTTTGGGTTAGTCGCCGAATCAACTTTCAGTTAGTTTCACTTAGTCGCAACTTATTTTAGTCATTTGATCAAGTTCCAATATGCTATAACCAATTTTAATAGATCTGGTTAGTTTGGGTTAGTCGCCGAATCAACTTTCAGTTAGTTTCACTTTGTCTTAACTTATTTTAGTCATTTGAGTCGGTTCCGATCGTTATAATCAATTTTAATAGAATTGGTTATTTTGGGTTAGTCGTCGAATCAACTTTCGGTTAGTTTCACTTAGTCTCAACTTATTTTAGACATTTGAACCGGTTCAGATATGATATATTCAATTTTAATACATTTGGTTAGTCGTCTAATCAACTTTCGGTTAGTTCACTTAGACTCAACTTATTTTGAGTCGGTTCCGATACGTTATAATCAATTGTAATAGATTTGGTCAGTTTGGGTTAGTAGTCGAATCAACTTTCGGTTAGTTTCACTTAATCTCACTTATTTTAGTCATTTGAACCGGTTCCGATATGTTATAATCTAAGATTTGGTTAGTTTGGGTGAGTCGTCCAATCAACTTTCGGTTAGTTTCAGTTCGTCTCATAAAAAATGGTTAATTCTTTACCGATTTCATAAAAGAGAGAGAGAGAGAGAGAGAGTTAAAGACGAAATCCACTATGACAACGCATTTGTTATATTAATAACAAAATGTAATAAGATACCTATCGACAGCCGAAAATATCAGGTTAAAATTGTTCCATTGTCGCTTTTTTACTGTTATATTTTGTAACTTGTGTTCGTAATTAAACAATACCAGTTGTACCTACTGGTATTTTTATCCATATCGTAGATAATATTTCGTTTATTATTTAATTATTTATTATAATACTAAATAACTATTACAAAGTAGTATCATTAATGAGCTATAAATAAGACAGCGAATGTCAATAATTGTTCATAACAAATAAATAATCCAAACATTAATACATAATCATATTCATATCATTTATTCCTAATAGAACGCTCCCCGTATAAAAATAATCGAGCTCGCAGTTCATATTGATCGTACACCGTAGCTGCATCCATTCGTCTGCTGTACAGTGGCCGAGTGTGTTCAAGGTCAACGGCAGTATTTTCCACGGCACGCTAGAGTGAGCGGACTTATTAGAATATCTATAGACGGTGGTCTGGGCATCTGAATAATACTTTTGACAGTTCGTTTCATTTAAAATAATAATATGCTTTTTTATCGTCTAAAATCCGTTTAAAAACGATTTTAAATGGCAAAATTGTATAAAAATCCTTCACGGCCGTCCTGGATTAGCTTGCTTCTCAAAGCGCACGAGTTATAATGTCACCATCGGTTTACAAATTCCGTCCCCACATTTCCGTCCCCCCATTTCAATCAAATATATTGATATAAAGTCAAATAATGTAGAATTCAATCAAATGCATTATACAATACAAGGTGTTTCTAAAATGCTTCACGAAGTTTGAGGAGCCGATTTAATATTGCATAATAATGACAGCAAGTAGTTATTCAGACACCGGCAGAATTTAGGCTCTATATTTTATTAATTTCAAATGAATTTGCTGCATGTCCTTAAAGTGAAAACCCGTCCTCGGCAAAATTTAGGACATACAACTGAGATGTAAATTTATAAAAGTGGTTCACGATTAAAATGTCTACATTTTTAAATTTATATGTAATTATATATTAAGGATGTTAAGAATTAGTCGAGGAATTAGTTCTGTCCTATTCGCTAAGCGAATATAAAACTTATTATTTTCTCTTACTCTCACATTTTCGTGTGTTTTACGGGGAATCCGGGGTCTCTCGCTTATGAGTAGAGATACA